>PVLA01000109.1:749177-815484 GCA_004027455.1 Hydrochoerus hydrochaeris
GTCTCCACCCTCGACTCCATATTGAGCATTACATAAAAACATACACATGTGAACTACACAAATTACAATTATCAGTACAAAACATTTCAAGATCCCCGCGCCCAATTCCCACATGCGGCGTCCTTTTCCTGGAGAAGCGATTGTCACAAGGCGTGGATGGACTAGGACGCGGCATGGACAGAAAAGGGCGCCGCAATTTCTGATATAACACACACATTCAATAGGAAATAGAGAAGCCATGCATAGCATTTATCTGGAAAATTTTGGCATGGAATATAGTTACATGCCTGATACAAGGGGAAGCAAATTAATAGAAGAAAAAATGTAATAGCTGAATGAAAGAAAAATATTACTATTTTATTGTGATATCTACTAGAATACCTATTCCTATACTCAAGCAAGCGTACAGCCCTGATACTTATCAGCAGATGGCACTCTATGCAGCAGTCTACAGTGCCTTCCAGGAACTATGCTGTTTGCCCCTCACTTTGTGTCGGTCCTCCCTTCCATGTGAGCACCTTAGGTGAGAAGGATCAAGATTTATATTGAGTAAGTCCAGAAGCCCTTCTACCCTCCTAGCTATGGGAACCAGTATATTTTTTAACCAGCTCTAAAACACTACTCACTGTATCTCCCCCAGGGGTACTTTTCTACACAAGAGTTGCTGCACATATGTAAAGCCAGTTTTATGGTTTTCAGTCAGATAATCTCCCAATTCAAATGCTATCTACCAATGAAAGTTCATTTTTACCTTAAGTAACGTTACGTAGCAACATAGCACACACCACATTATCCAGTTACAAAAGAAACAATGCTGAAAATTATAGAAAGGTCAAGGTCTCTTACAAAATTTGCGAGATAGTGGTAATCTATAACCCATATCTGGTTCCATCCAGAAAAATGAAATATGTAATTAGTTGAATTTATGAATTTTGGCTATGAATATTATATAATTCTCTATTGCATGTATTTATTCTAGAGCTAATGTACACAGTTGAACTTGCTGGAGGTCTTGGTGCTATTCTTTTACTGCTTGTTTGTTTGGTGACCATCTATAAGTGCTACAAGATAGAAATCATGCTCTTCTACAGGAATCATTTTGGAGCTGAGGAGCTGGATGGAGGTGAGATGATTGTCTTTTTTTATTATTCTTCCTGATTCTTCCTGAATAGTTTTGTAATTGTTCATGTCATTGTTTTTTGTGTGGAAAGAAATGTTATCTGCATAAATACTTGCAGCCACTTTCTTTCTTTCTTTCTTTCTTTCTTTCTTTCTTTCTTTCTTTCTTTCTTCCTTCCTTCCTTCCTTCCTTCCTTCCTTCCTTCCTTCCCTTCCCTTTCCTTCCCTAACCTTCCTTTCCCTTCCCTTCCTCTTCCTTCTTTCCTTCCTTCTTTCTTTCTTTCTTTCTTTCTTTCTTTCTTTCTTTCTTTCTTTCTTTCTTTCCTTCCTTCCTTCCTTCCTTCCTTCCTTCCTTCCTTCCTTCCTTCCTTCCTTCTTTCCTTCCTTCCCTGATACTGGGATTCAAACTCATGACCTCATGCTTGACAGACAGTGACTGTGCCACTGAAATAATATATGGCCACTGCAGCAACACTTTCAATGTTGAATTTGTAAATTCATATTTTGTATAGAAATTTGTATCTTTTGATTTGAAGCAAACGGATATTTTCTTCTGAAGTTTGTAAAGCGACACCTATTATTTTTAGAATTGCATTCCAAACAGCACTTACAAATTACAAACACTGGTTGCACTGCCATCAGAGTGTTCATTTTTTCTTACCTTGTAATCATTACTGAAAGGCCAGCTTTACTTTTCTATAGGTAAGGAGTGTCTCTTTTAATTGTGTTCCCTAGCTGAGTAGTTTGAAGTGAATCTCAATTTGTTCTTGTTTAGACAGATCAGTTATAATAAACTGTATTGGTTCTTTTAACATTCATTCCAACAACGTCTTCAGTTTTGTTGCTTTAGTTATATTTAGACAGGCTAATTTTCATTCTAAGTATGGACCAGCGCCCAAAAAATTGTGCAAACCAACCATTTTCATAATAATACATTTTGCTCAAATTTCATGAGTAAATATTGTTTCCATGGAACTCATAATTATTCATTGCTTCTGGTCAGCCAAGAATCTGTGTATATTCTAAGAAGAATTTGGGATCATTACATTTCAACTCCTTAAACTTCCCCTGGAAGCCTTGAGAGCTTAAGTTTTCTTATCCTTTCAGTCATTTGGAGAATATAAAGTAAACTTGCATTATAGGAAGCATATGCAAACTTATAATGAGTAGTGAAAATGATAAAGATTTTTTCCTGGTATTTTAAAGCATTTTCATAACTGTCAGTTTTACACTAAATAGTACAAAAGAAAATGAAGTGATTTGCCCATGTTGCCTCGTTTCTAGGGTTGTCTGGAATAAATCCATAGGCAGAAATGTAAATCGTCAGGCTAAAGAAGAGCCTAACTTTGTTGGCATGGCTTATCCCACTAAGTTGAGGTCTGGGCTACAGCAAAACTCTCATTTTGTTTTCGTGTCTGTTTCAAGCGATGATTTTCCTAATTGTTCTTAGTTTCTAACTTTCTTGCCTATCCATAAAATTATTATCCTTCTGTGCTACTGCTTCAAAAAGATGTGGGAAAATTGTCAATTTCAGAACTATCATTGGATAAGCATACCAAGCAGAGTGCTAGACATTCTAAAATCATCCTTCCTAAGCCTCCCAAAAATTCTCTGGTCAATATTATAATCTCCCTTTTACTGATAAAGCAACTGAGACTCCCAGAGGTTAAATAACTTACTCAAGAAGATAATGCAAGAATTACTGTAAGTGGCCAACGTGGGATTTGAAAATATATTTACTTTCAAATCTTTTATGTTATAGAATACTGAGACCCTACAATTTTCTCTTTTAAAACTCGATTATGTTCAGTTTAATGGTCTGCCATTGTTTGTGCAATTAGCATAGTAGACAATATTTGAAAAAGCCTATTACCTAAACAAGTCTTATTTTATCTCTTAACATTGTTTTCAACATTTATTTCGTGTTCTGAATGATTTTACAAAAACCATCAATTTTCAAAGTAAGTTATAATTTTCTAAAAATAGCAAATGATGGAATATATTGAAAAATATGAAACAAATGCAGTTGAACTGTCAGTGAAGTTTCTTTTGGGGATCCCATTAATTATAAACACTTCAGCGAATGGGTTTCATTGCTATTCTGAAGTTGCTGGGTCTGCAGCTTTTTAAAAGTATTTTAAATAAGAAAATAAAACAAAAACTAACAAATAATATTCTAACAGATGAGAAGGTTCTCTCAGAAAGCTAATTTACTTAATAAGGGTGGTAGGATTTATTAACACCCTGTCCCTAGAGGCATCTTGAACACAATCAGGGATCTAGTTATTAGTGCTTTCCATGAGATGTGACTGAGAATGCATTAGACCCAAAGAAAACGAAGATAACGAACTTAATTATCATCTGGATAAGTTAATGTATAAATAATTTCTTTAAAAATGAAAAAGAAGACTGTTGAGGCAGTGATTGTTCAGTTTTATGAGAAGGAATTCTTATTGCAAGGAATCATATGTATTCTCTCCCTATATTAAAGTAGTCTCACTTCTGCTGAAACTAACTGGCCAGGAGCCCATATTTAAGTCCTCTTTGAGTCTGCATTTCACCTGACTTTGAAAACTTCCAAATATATTGTTTCCCAGAACTACACAGCAGTAATGACAATATAGTAGCAAGTTTAAAATTCACATCTTAATAAAACAATAGGTACATACATTTCAACTTTTATTCTTTAGTATTCTACAAATATCAAACTTGCCTTTCAAATTCTCATTTCTACTGATGTCAAAACACAATCCTAACCTTGCTACTTTAACATAATTGTGACTTCTAGTTTAAAATATGGCTTATTTAAGAGGGTCTTACTCCCATTTTAAATTAAGAAATTTATGTACACATCACTGCATTTTTTTCTTGGTTTGCTCACTTCTCTGTTTGATCCTCTTCTACATAAGGTTATATGATTTTATTGCTCTTGGATTCAGATTTTACCCCTTCTTTCCCAATTCCATAGTTTCTAGCTTTTGTATCACAGTTACTATTCCATCTTTAATTGCATTTATGAGCACATAATTCCTAAAATTAAATGTTCTTTTTCCAGTTCTTTTTAGTAGACTTTTTTCTAGTTACTTATCCTTTATTTCTATCAAGATAACTCCCTCCAAAAATAGATTTTGTATTACCTGCCCCCCATACTCATTCGTTACTATTGTCAACTTTATAGATCAGCATTTCTTGTCATCTCTTACTTCAGTGGCCATATTTTCTCCTTACCTGCTATTTCCAACTAGTCACCAAGATCATTCAATTGTACCCCTTGAAAACCTACTTTTTCATTCATTGCTATTGCTTTATTGATGCATGCCACTCCACCTTCTTGCTTTCATTCTTTATCTGTCTAGTTTATCATTCACGTTATAAGAGAATTATTTTCCAAGTACAAAGTCGCTGTGTTTTTTTAACACTCCCAACAATAAAAATATCTCCATTGTTCATCCCAAAGCAAGTTTAAGCTTTTTAGTTGACAAAGAATTTGCAGTCAAAGGGTAGTCCAATTTACTTTTCCAGAACTGCTACATGCATGGGACATGAATATGCACAGTTACAATCACAATAAAATGTTGGATGTTTGGACATACATGCATGCTCAAGACTAATCAAAAGCAATGTAATTATGCATGATTCTTAAGATCTTTGACTAAGTCACCATAATAGGGTTAAGATAAGGTTAACTACACCCTACCATATTGATTTTGTAATAAAATGAAAGAAAGTTTGGACAAATTCTACAGTATATGTAATTTATCCTTGTAAGCTATAAGTTTTATATATCTTGCATTTGTGTGTGCACTTGTGTATGTTCATGGATATATATGTGTGTATATCTGCTTGCTACCCAAAAAAATCTTTGTTAAGAAATTTACCCTAGCTGGGTGTGATGGCTCATGCCTTTAATCCCAGCACTAGGGAGGCTGAGGCAGGAGGATCGTTACGAGTTCGAGACAAGCCTGGGCCACAAAGTGAGTTAAGGGCAGCCTGAACTGCATAGTGAGACCCTGTCTCAAAAAGACAAAAAAGAAAAAAGACAAAAAGAAATTTCCCCTAAGACAAATGTAAGACTATTCCATTGGCAGAATTGGAATGCCTATCTAATGGCAATCTAGAATGTGCTTTACAAGAGCAAGCACTATTGTGGAATTTAGCCTAGAAGAGTGTCCCCAGAAAGGCACAACTCTGGTCCTGATAGATATTTTAGGGTTGTATGTCTCTAAATTATGTTGAATAGTATATGTCTTGAAGATTGTTTTCACTATGCAGAGACCATGTCAAAGATAATATATTTAGTAAACAGCCAATATTTTTATCAATGACATCTGATTTCTAATGTCTTTTGTGTTAATTTGTAAAGCATCTACATTTGATCAGAAACACAGTTTAAATGCATGTAAAAGCTGCTTCTGCAGTGTTGCCTTATTTTAATTAATAACAGCTGACCATTATGATAAGAATAACCTACTATCTCTGGAGCAGAAATTATAATAGCATAGTACCATAATCTGTGTTAGACTAGTTAAAAGGAAAACACAAGCATCAGAACAACATCAGACTACTTTGCTCCTCCATGACTTTGCCTGCAGTGTTCTTTTCAGTTTTATTTAAAACTGTGTAACGCCGTTTCACATTTCTTTTTCCCAGAATATGAAATGTTTTTTGCTTTGTTTTGTTGTTTAGTTCTCCCTCTGCCTGTGAGGTATTCTAGGCATATTTACTCATAATGATAGCAAGGCAAGCTTATAAGAACATGATAATAACTAACAATTCTTATTTTAAAGACAAAATGATCTTCTAGCACAATGTTGGGAGTTATTACAGATATTCAACAAAATGATTTAGAACAATCTTTTATAATCTCTATCCCACGCTCAAAATGTGAAACATCTCTTCCACTTTGGGTATATGAAACAAATTGGTACCTGTACAATCTTAGACCATACAGTTTATTTCTCATTCTCTTTCATTTACAAGGTCATTCCTTATTCATAGATTCAAGAAACACTGTCCTCACATGTCAGTGCAACACAGTTCCTCTGTAAATCATTGAAAAGCTGCCTATGGTTTGGTTTTGGTGGTGGTTATTAAAAAGCTTGCTTAAACAGGAACAGCCTAGAATGCGCTTTGCAATTACAGAAGGACAGACACATTAGGCAGCTGATCTACCTCTGAATGACACCACTACCTCTGAGGCGGTAGTTTATAGATCATGTAATATCAACTGAGTTATATTAAAAGTATGGCATTCATGCTTTTTTCACTACATTGCACTATAAGTATATTATTAACTAATATCACATTTAAGTGCTTGAGAAATTATGGATGAATATAGTCTAGAAAGGTAACAAATGACAAAAATGTAAAGTTGAACAACATTGTAAAACTGTGTACTGTGACGATCAAATAATTTTGTGTTATAACACAATTGCCATCTGGGTGTGGTGGCACATGCCTCACAATCCCAGCACTCAGCAGGCTGAGGCAGGAGAATCGCCATGAATTCAAGACTTAGCCTACATAGTGAGTTCAAGGTTAGGCTAAATTACATAGTGATATATTGTCTCAAGAAACAAAACAAAACAAAAAATCAAAGTAACAAAACAAAAGAATACAATTACTAGAAGTTGCCATGACAACACTGGAATTAAAACTGAGTAAAATTGGTCGAATGCTTACCTAACATGTAGGAAGATTCCAGTTTGGTCCCCAACACTGAAAGATATACACACACACACACACACGCACACACACACACACATACACAGAGAGAGAGAGAGAGAGAGAGAGAGGCACACAGAACTTGATTTAATAATTGTAAAATAAAAATGTTAGGTTATATATATTTAATATTAATTCATGCAAATATTTGTGTTTCAGGTCTGTATAGATTTTTTTGAAAATTTATAACAGAAATATAAGAAAGTATATGAAGTCAAATATGAGCCATGAGAAAAGTTACATATTTTTGAAAATTATTCAAATGATAATTTCTAATTATTACAATTGTCTGAAACCATGCATTGGCTGAACACATAGTTTAACCCTGTAAGGTGAAATTCATAATACCTCCTTTGATCTTCCAGACTTATTTTGGTAAATCATTGGCTGAATGATTACCTCTGTATCTAGTCAGTTTCGGTTATGTGACTTAGAAATGTTTGAGAATTGAAAAAGAAATGGCCAGCTGCCAATAACATCTGACAACTATTCAATAGGCTTTTTAAAGGTTAAGCACTATTGAAGATCTGGATGTCAATCTTAAAGAATGTATATTGTCAGTAACTACCCACCATCTTCATATTGAAAAAGGAGTTGTCAACTTACATTTTCTGTTATTGAAACAGCTATATTTTTCAAAAAAAAATCTATGAGTTTCTTGATTTCTCAATCGTCTTACAGAGATTGAAGCTAATATCTTCTCACAAGTTAAAGAGAAAGGTGTGTTTATCAGACTCCCTGAAGTATTTTTGAATCCCCGACACAGTTTTATTTTTGCCATCTCCCAATAATATTTTTAATAATATTTTAATTATTTGACCCAAAATCCTGCTGTGTTGCACAGGCTGGCCTTGAATTCCTGTACTCACGTGATCATCCTTGTTCAACTTCCTCATAGTAGCTTGGACCATAGATGCAGAACACTGTACTTGGCCTTCTTAGAAATATTTCAAATTTATGTTTTTATTTTTTAACCCCATAGAATCTAAATTTGATTTTTGACCTAAAATATTTATAAAAATAGTAAAGTCAGTAGTTACTTGTATAAATGCTAGATCTGCTGTTTGACTTTAAATGATAAAATAATTTATTAACTGAATTTTGAGTTTGTCTTTTTTTATAAAATTTTCTTTCATTAATTTACATATTTTAATGAGACATCTCAGCCAAAGTTTCTTGAAAGCCAGGGGAAGTGTAACATAACGATTATATTTGAGTCTATAATGAGTATCTACTAGCTGTTTTCCATCTCTATAGAGAACAGCATTATAGCTGATGGCTGAAATTACAGAAGAAATATGTTCTTGTACCACCCTATAGCTAATCTTTAGCTCTTTATAAACCAGTTAAATTTAAATGGTCATAACCCAGTCCTTTAAAAATAGTAGCATAATTTTATTTTTCTGTATTCATAAAATGTCAAGTTTTTCAAAGTTGCACAAAACACAAAAATATTGAGACTTATCAATATATGTGTTTGCAGATATTCAGATAGCAAAACCTGTGTAAGAGATATTATAGTTATATTCAGTTAGCAAGTAGGAATAAAGAAGAGAATAAATATGAAAATTCATATGTTTTTTGAGTCAAAAAACATTGCTGAATTTACTATTGTATGTGTCACTGAATTTGCAGTCTGATAATTTTCAAATCATAGGTTTGCTTCTGGTGCTAATAAATGCCTAAGCCATTACTGCACTGACATAGGCTCAGGGAAAAGGCAGAAACTAGTTATCAGACACATGTCCCATTTCTTTGAGGATGATGCCATAAATGCTTGCACAGGTACTCTCTACCAGCATGATCTGCTTGCAAATACCTCATTTTTAACTTGGAGGTTAATTTAAATGCTGCAAAATCTAGATAAAATGATATACTAGAAAATGAACAGAGATCATGACACCAATTTCTGAAGTTCATTTAATGTTAATGTAGTTCATCTATTAGTGTAGGCAAAAGCCTATCCCTCTCCTTTTTTATTTGAGACAGAATCTTGCTATGTCACCCAGGCTAGGCTGAAAATCTTGTGTTCAAATAGCCACCTGCCTCGGTCTTCCTAGTACTGGAAACACAGGCATGAGTCACCATGCCCAGCTCTATCCTCTTATTTATAAAAATTTGGATTTGCAGCTATTTTGTGTGGTATATACGTCCTGTAAGTATTTGGGCCTTTTATTATGGAACTGAGGATAGAATGTTTCATTTTTATAGTGCTCCAGTCAATTACCAGGCAGCTGAGTGCAGTTGCTTGATAATGAGATTTCTACATGGCCTAGACTCTGTTCTAGAACAGTATTGTTCCAGCAATGGCAGCTGCTGGAAGCTTGCTATAAATGCAAACTCTCAGGACCTCTTCTAGGCCCACTGAATGAGAAACTTTGGAGGTGAGCCCTAGCAATTTATATTTTTAGAAAGTCTTACAAATTCTTGAGTTTTGTGCTCCAAGCTGAAAACTACATTGCTAGAGGCATTTGTCTGGAGCATAAGGTTTCTCTAATAGGCAACTATGGCTTGAGACTCTTCCAAAGGAACCTTGCTAACCTCTTACTCCACAACTCATAATTCCTAAAGGAGTCTGTGAAGGGTGGAGTCTACATCTTCAAAACCATCTCTCCTGAGAAATATCCCAGGTATTGAGAATTATAGGATGTGAGTCATGTGATGTCAAGATGAAAGAACATTAATTCATGCCATCAGCAGATTTGTTTGAGCATTTACTTAGCTCTTCTCACTTAACTGAGACAGAGACCTTTCAGTCTGAGAGAGAAGATATGTATATATATATATAATATATATATATATTATATATGTATAAAATAGTATAATAAATGGGGGAAGAGATCACCTCCAATGAGCGAACTCAATCTCAACTTTAGGGAAAATGAGCAACAGATTTAGCTTCTAGTTATTTAAAAAACTGGGCATCCATAACTATTTTAGAGCTACCATAAAACATGATCAGTGGAGAGATTTAAAAAGCAAATTTGGCTCTATTCTCCAAAAGGACAAGGAAACGGAAAGTGAAGACCAGGCACAATATAATTATAACAGTTGAAAAATGAGTAGGGCTTAACGAATGAATTTGTACCAATGAATAGTTTTAATATTACTGATAAATAAAATGGATAGTTTAAACATGCATCTGAGCTTTAGACACTAAAGAAATGAGATCGCTTTATTAAAATGAAAGTGAAATGAAAAGTGAAGAACAGAGGTTGAGATAAAATGCATGTCATGCTGTCAGTATGTAAAGTGTTCGATGCATGCCAGAAAATCTAAATTGAGGGGTCGAGATTGCAAATAAAAATGGGAAAGGAGGTAAAGGATTGAACATCTTTATTAAGGAAGCTGTTATAAAGAAGTGATTGGTGATACTATTGGAATAAAAGACTTTTTTGGTGCTGGGAATAGAACTCATGTGCTTGGCAAACAAGTGCTGAACTACTGTGCTAAATAGTGGTGGAATAAAAGATATTTTTAGACGAAAATAGGACTGAGAGAAAACTGAAGTATGCCACAGAAAACAGCTTGGCATAATGACAACATGTATGAATTGCAAGAGACATGTACATAGTAGAGGATGGGAAACCAGAAGCAATTTTCTGCAAGCAAGGATGGAATTTACCAATAAGGAGAAACTAGATATTTGTAACTTTTCTGATTCTACAGTATTTTCTCTCAGTGTTCCAGTATTTATGCTGATCTTATTTTAAATATTTTAATCCTAAACATGACAAAAGCAAAGAATGATATTTAGTTATTATATAGTATGAACTTAATGGCGTTTCAACACTTTGTAACCCTTTGGCGGCAAATTGGAAGAAAACAGCTTCACAGAAAGAAAATATTATATACACAAAAATAATACTACAATCCACAGTCTGGCTTACAGAGTCTTCCCTTTGACTAGTGCTCCCTATACTATTCTTAATAACATATTCATCCCCTGGAGATAGGTTACTAATTTGTCTATCTTGTGCTAGACTAGAAACAACTAATATTGTAAAATAAATTTAAAATTTTACAGATAATGCATAACTACTTAATGCGTAAATATTAAATTATGGAATACTCCTTTATTATGTGTTATTTTCAATGATTTTTACTATACTAATGTGTACAAAATATTAAATAATTCTATTATAAGCTGTCTGATGACCTATGGCTACAAGTCTTGTATTAAAAATATAATATTATTTCTTGTAAAAATTACACTTTATTTATAATATATACAAGTGCATCCTGTATTTAGGATAAAGAAACTGCAAAGTATGACACATTTTGGATGATTACTATCTTCTAATAAATTTGTTTCTCATAAATACTGTTTGTTTTGTTTTGTTTTGTTTTGTACTGAGGAACGAATTCCTGACCTCTCACTTTCCAGGCAGGCACTTGTGCCACTGAGCTAAACCCCCAGCCCTATAAAAACTGTTTTGTAAAAGAAAGTCTACCGGTGTATTTTTTCCAGGTTTTCTATAATGGAGTTCTTAGTTTTCTAAATAACTCTTTTTAACCTTAGGGGCATTAAACAGTTTTCTCATTTTTCCCTTAATGATACAGCCATAAAATGATTTCTATATGGCTCAGGATTATCAGACTATTAGAATTAATGCATAGACATCGATCTCAGGAAACATTAGTGTCCCTAAAGTCAAAACGAGTATCACAAATTTGCTTAAAGCAATAATCAAAACTGTTCCACAATCTTTGAGGTTTTATACCCTCGAGGATTTCATACCTAATGCTGAGTTTATTTTATTCAAAAATTCATGAGTGTTTCAATTCACCTTGATCTAATCATTGAGTATTACATTGATGATCACAATGGAGTTATGAATATTGATGATACTGTTAGAGTAACTGGATTGACAATATTTAGAATAGAAATGTAAATCCTGATATCATATTCTAAATATGAAACTGACAAACAAGAGCCAGAAGATAAGTGACTTTTTATTCTTAGAAACAACTAGTAAGAATTTTGGAATGCTATGTTAGAAAAACTATGATAAATACAGCACACACAGTTTTGAAATATGTGAAGAGTTTTCATGTACACAGTGTGAAGAGGAGAGTTCAGATTTTAGCACTGTTCCTTTCATTTCTATTATACTTTTTATTTTATCATCAAATGGATCATGATATGAAAAATACTTTGGCATTGTTTTATGTGTAAAATAAATGGAGACCCATACAATGGTATGTTTTATACATGCATGCAGGCTTAAAAATATTTTTAAGTCCCCAAACTCTTAAACAGAGTCTCAATCAAAAATTCCAAGTTGGGGTTTACTCTTTTCTCAACAGAAAGTCTACATTTTACATAATCTGTAAAAGTATTTCTCAAACCAGTCTCAATAGAACATGCCTATAATTCCAGCTACAGGGGAGGCTGAGGCAGGAGGATCTCTTGAGCCCAGGAGTTCTATACCACCCTGGTTGATGGAGAGGGATCCTGTCTAGAATAAAAATGTAAAGATAAGATTCATAGTGTTCAAGGACATAACCATTTGTGGCATGACTACCTGTTAATCATTATAAAATGAGAGAACTGGCTGTACTGGCATGTACTTTTAGTTTTAAGTACTTGAGGTGCTGAAGCAGGAGGATTCCTGGAGCTGAGAAATTTGATACCAGCCTGGCCAACACAGTGAGATCTATGTCTTTCTCTGTCTGTCTGTCTCTCTGTGTCTCTGTCTCTGTCTCTTTTGCTCTCTCTCAAAAAATCCTTTCTGTACCATCAAGCTAAGTGCAGCTTTCTCTCTTTTTTTTTACTAACAACAACAACAACAACAAACAATCACAACAAAAACAGATGACCAAATACAGGATTGGTTGAATTTACTATCCACAGTATGAGTATATCACTGTCTAAACATGTGACTCTTATAAAAATGATTCCTTATGATCTGTGCAAATGTGAATAGTAAAAGTCAGTATCCCATTGCTGTTGGTTTTGTTTTTGAGTTACTAAAAATGACACTGGGCCTTGAACATACTTAGTACATTCTCTTCTACAAAACTGTTCCTCCAGCCATCATCATTCTCATCGCTGACTTCTTTCCTACTATTTCCATAGCGACAAAAATGAAAACGTGACTCCTTTATACTTTTCAGCTAGTTCCAAGAATATTTGATATTAGTGAACATTTGACTTAAAGTGATGAAGACCGCCATTTTGTCTCCCAGGAATCGGCCATTTGAAAATGTTTATGAAGTAAAATATGAATGTTTTCTTATATTATTGTTTTCTTGATAAAATAATGAACTCATCTTTCCACTCTAATATTTTTAACAGACAATAAAGATTATGATGCCTATCTGTCATACACCAAAGTGGATCCTGACCAGTGGAATCAAGAGACTGGGGAAGAAGAACGTTTTGCTCTTGAAATTCTCCCTGATATGCTTGAAAAGCATTATGGGTACAAGTTGTTTATACCAGATAGAGATTTAATCCCAACTGGAAGTAAGTCAATGTTTTAATTGCTGTATTTATTTGCATGTTTCAGTGTGTCTGTGTTGTCTTCGTGTTTTACATATGATTTTAATTTTTGGCTCTATACTTCAAAAATAATGTCCCTAGATTTCTCAAGATGGTGTGTGTGTTTGTGTGTGTGTGTGTGTGTGTGTGTTCATATGAAATTTTTCAATACCCCAAGGAAGATAGTTCATTATTCCACAAAGCAGCTCCTCTATGAAAGTTGACATTTAAAGAAATCAAATGAGATATTTGTACCCTTGGAAAGTATTTCTAACATTAGGGAAAGCAAGGCCCCAATCTATTGAAAGTGATCTTTGCCTGCTTTGAACTTCTCAAAGTATTACTCAACAAAAGGCATTTGTCATTTAATGTGTGAGAGAATCTACAAAGGCTTTCACTCATTCTTACACATTCTGTTTTCTGTGTAGCATACATTGAAGATGTGGCAAGATGCGTAGATCAAAGCAAGCGGCTGATTATTGTCATGACTCCAAATTATGTGGTCAGAAGAGGCTGGAGTATCTTTGAACTGGAGACCAGACTTCGAAACATGCTTGTGACTGGTGAAATTAAAGTGATATTAATCGAATGCAGTGAACTACGAGGCATTATGAACTACCAGGAGGTGGAGGCCCTCAAGCACACCATCAAGCTCCTGACGGTCATTAAATGGCATGGACCAAAATGCAACAAGTTGAACTCTAAATTCTGGAAACGTTTACAGTATGAAATGCCTTTTAAGAGGATAGAACCCATTACACATGAGCAGGCTTTAGATGTCAGTGAGCAGGGGCCTTTCGGGGAGCTGCAGACTGTCTCAGCCATTTCCATGGCTGCGGCCACCTCCACAGCTCTAGCCACTGCCCATCCAGATCTCCGTTCTACCTTTCACAACACGTACCATTCACAAATGCGTCAGAAACACTACTACCGAAGCTATGAGTACGACGTACCTCCTACCGGCACCCTGCCTCTTACCTCCATAGGAAATCAGCATACCTACTGTAACATCCCTATGACACTCATCAACGGGCAGCGGCCACAGACAAAATCGAGCAGAGAGCAGAATCCAGACGAGGCCCACACAAACAGTGCCATCCTGCCGCTGTTGCCAAGGGAGACCAGTATATCCAGTGTGATATGGTGACAGAAAAGCAAAGGACATCCCATCCCTGGGAGTTTGAGTGGAACCTGCAGTCCAGTGCCTGGAACTAAATCCTCGACTGCTGCTGTTAAAAACATGCATTACAATCTCTAGAACACGAGGAAAAACAGGGTCTTGTACATATGTTTTTTGGAATTTCTTTGTAGCATCAGTGTCTTCCTGTTTTACCATGTCTCTTACCATTACATTTTTTTTGACTTTGTTTTATATGTCATTAGAATTTGTAAACTTACATTTTTTTTAAAGAAGAGACTTGATGTGTAGATAGAGAACTCTTTTTTTGGCTTCATTAGTTTAGTTTTAGAATGAATTTTTATTTCCTTTTTTAAAAATGTTATTTCGCTTTTAACATTTCCTTGGGGTGCTTGGACAAACCTATCCGCTGGGACAAGGAGCTCCGGATCCTCTCTCGGGTTCTGCCTTTGATCTGCTGGGCCATCTTGGCCTTCAGAGAGCAGTGCAAGGATCGCCAGCATTGCCATTTGAGAAACAGAAGAGTGCGAAAGAGAGAGAGAGAGAGAAGAACACTTGTTCACAGGAGGGCCCCGCCAGTCAGAGCCCTGAATCTCTTCCTTGTCCCACCTCATTCCCCACCTCTACCCTTCTAATGGCAGCATGATGTGTAAACTCTGCAGAGGGGTGGGGGTGGGTCTAACTGTCTTAACATGTAATTCACTGCTCTGCAGAACACACTCTAGACCCAAAGGTGTGCTAATCACTTGACAGTGACCACAAGGAGTGCTAAGAAAAGATTGAGAGTGTGAAAATGGGGTAGAGTGTTTAGTTCCGTTTTTCAAATGAGTTGATGTACCCTTATATATATATATATAAATATATATATAAAACAGCAAAACTAAACGAACAAAAAAAAACCAAAAAAAACAGAAAAAAAAAACAACAAAAAAATGAAGCCCTATATTTGATCACTTCCTGGAAAGGCATGAATGTGTTTGTGGCTGTTTCTGTTTAATATTCTACTTCCTCTTTTCCCTCTATAATTTTTATGAAAATGAGATTATGTGCAAATGCCAGGCAAGTTAACTCAAAAGGGTGAATCAAGGCAAGTCAAATGAAGTTTACATGGAAGGCTTCCAAAGCAAGGGGCAGAATAGGACGTGTCATCAAATATGTTTTGTCAACTTGTATTATACAAAATGTTATTTTCTCAAGAGTCAGAGAAAATCTGTGAAACTTATTGTGGAGTCCCCTTGTATTTAAATGTTAACTCTCTTGTATTTGCTTTTTAAGGCTACATTCAGAATTAGGTGTTTTCTTCAGTCCGTGACATCAGCAGCACTTATTAATATCAAAGTGTTCAAGTAAGAACTCAGGAGGTCAAACATGAATACAAACAGAGATCAGTATTTTCAAAATAAATATCACTTACACAAAATAGTTTTTAAATTAGATCAGAAAGCACTTAAAACAGTTAATTTTACTGTATAAAGAATTACTTTTTTAACTATGTGATTCTATCTTTCAGAAACAGAAAGCTGATGCTCCCAGGAAATCCATCTTTACCATTTAGCTTTATATTTGAAAACAATGACATAAGCAGCTAAGTCATATTCATGTTAAGAATGTTATAAAATCAGTAACAAAGAAACCTGCAGAGGGCAGAGTCATGCAAAGGAAATATTACCTATGTAGCTTTTAGTTTAAAAATAATGTGAGAAAAACACAGACAGTAGAACTTATTCATTACTTTAATGATTCATCATGAACTTCCATCACAGTTACCCCTGTGGATTTGTGTAGTGGCTATTGTATGTTTGCTTTATTCCTGCTACCATATAACAAGAAAATAATTCTACAGTTTTGGTCCAATGCTAAGGTGTGAGTTGGCCAAAAAACAAAATGTATAAACTGCAATAGATTTCACTGAGGGGATAAGAGAGAACTACAGCTATCTTAGGGATGAGTATAAGCATTTTGTTACAATGAGAAGTTTTCAGTATCTGTGTGACAAGGTAAAGGAGCCTTAGGATGTACATTACTTTTTATTTGCTGAAAAATGTTTACTTCCCTGACAACTTGCCTGGATCTTTCTCTACAATCTGTCTTTATTCCTGTGCTCCCCTTGGATTGTATCATATTTTCACAAACCAGAAGTGAAGCTGTGAGGATGTGTGAAAATTTAAAGTCAGCTTTGCACATTGGGTTATTTTTAGTATCTGAGAAGGCCATTGTTTACATTGTACTATGGACACCTGTCAGGAACTCGTAGAAGTGAACCTCATTGGACTGGATACCAAAATCCCCCAGTGCTCAGAAAAGTGTAAATGTACCAATGGCCTGGTTTATTTCTTTGGGTTTTATTTTCTTATTTTTCATTTCTTAAGTGCACGACGGAAGTGTGGAATAAATGTAGAGGAAGTAATCAGACCATGGTCATATTTTAGGCATCCATAGGTGTTAATTTAGCTGCATTGGGAATACATTTTTTGTTCTATTTTTAGTGTAGATTTAAGCACTTTGAATAGCATGATTCAGGGATTGATGGGTAATATTTGATATTCTCACAATTTAAGAAACTTTTTTTCCTCTAATGCTTTGTCATATTTTAAAAATTAAATAAATGCAAAAGAAGCTATCTATGACTTTAGGAACATTCCTCCCAAGTATTCCTCTATCAGCTCCATATGACAACAAACAAAGGAAACTGTCATTTGTTCACGTGCTCTATGTTTAACTAAAGTTCTGTTAGAACTCACAATAAAATGAGAAAAAAAAGCATTTCCCCTAGTGTTTAGGTTTCATCCTTCTCTTTTTTCTGATGGGGTTTTGGGCATAACAATACTCTAGTTTGTAAAAACACAGCTGAAAATGTGAATATGTTAGCCAAGCTGGGGAGAAAACACAATTCCAGACTTGGACATGTGTGTTCGGTACTGCCTGTTTTTCATCAATCGCTGCTTGGGCTCTGAATGATATAGTATCAATTAAAAAATCTATCCAGTTCTTTAGTACAATCTCAATTTTCTGCTTCTGAGCATCCTACACTTTATTCTGATGCTCAACTATTTGATTGTTTAGTATGAATTTCAATTTAATTCCTTCAGTCTTCTATGAGCAAGAAGACATTTGTATCTTGTATAGCCAGCTGACTTAAGTTTAGATCAATTCTATGAAATAAATCCAAAACATGCGTTGGAGACCCGAAACTTCTATATTTCTAAGCTAAGCACCTAACTGTTGAAACAGCCAGTCATTTTGTAATTATTTTCTTCATAGTATATGTATTTGGGCCCTATTGGCTTAATAGAAAAATTATAGATTCTGGCTTCTTACATGTTTCATTATTATTAAGCATTTTATAACAAGAACAAATATTAACTGAGAGCCAACCCCTAAACTCTAAGTAAGTTTTTTTTTATCCTAGAATAGTCTTTAACTGTTCAGATACCATTTATGTAAATTATGATCATCTTTTCTAGGAAAACACTCATACTTTTGTGAAGTACTTCTGATTCTAGAATGATACAGTAGTTCTCCTTTTTGATGAAGCATTTTTAAATTTATGCTTAATTTCTTTCATTTAAAATTAGTATTTTTATTTGTATCATTAATCCCAGAAGAAAGTTTATTGAAATTCAAGGATAGCATCAGCATCTTCAAAGTGATGTGTCAGATGGAAAGAAAATACAGAGAGATGGAAGAAGAAAATCCATTACTATCTCTGATCTGAACTTGATTGGCCATTAACCCCATTTTTACATAGTTAATTAATAGAGGTAAAGTATTATTAAATAAGCTAACAATCCTACCTACAGATCCACAACCACAATAATGGAAAAGTTTTCGGACAGTACATACAGTTATGGCAAAGAAACGATAATGTGACTGGGTTCCTGAAAAGGAGATTATCAGTGGAAACAGAGGCTATTCCTCACCTTATCACGAATCCTTTCCTTCGAATGTTCTGAACAATGTAACTGTCAAATCAATAAACAAGATTAAAGAAAATAAGTCCTTGAAATTCCAGATAAAATTATAGTGTGTAAAAATCCTTTTTCCTGAGCGTGAATCACAGGATACTCATTATCCAAAATGCTATTAATGCTTGGATTTAGAAGGCAGAATCATATATTGATTTTTAAATAGCCCACATGTCTTAAAGTTATTGTTGTGTCTCATACCCTACTTTCAATCATGAAAATGCAAGGGAGTTTTTAATTGTTCTTCTACTATAAGCAGTTCCTCTTCCATATGGCCTTTTTGGAAGACCTCTTGTATACTGAAGAAAAACTTCATATGAGAACAAATCATTTACACTTTGCTAAATAAGAATTGCTGATTATTATTGGAATAGTTTATTTTAACCAATTCAACAGATAATATAGAGGGAAAGCAAAATCAATCAATTTAGTTAAGATGTCTAAACTTCTTTATGATTTATATTTAATCATGTTTCTTATTGCAAAACTAAGAAATAACACAGTATAGGAAGAGAAGAAACAACTGCTTAATGTGTTTTTCCAGAAAGGACCTGCTTTTCTTATGCAAAGAATTAGAATCAGTTATATATTTGACTTTCAGCAATTAAGTTTTTCTAGTTTCATAAAGTATGATAAGGTTTTGGAACAATGTAGAGAATTTGGAGAATGAACTAAGGTGAGGTTGTTATTAAAGTTTTAGCTATTACTTGTGATTGCTAGCTAAGGGAAAGTTTATGCTATGCTAAGAAATTGAGTTCCTGTTGCAAGGAGCTGTGAAACTTAACTGAATTTGAATAAAGAGAAGGATGATGATGAAAGTTAATCATAATCCAAATTTTACGTGCCTTATCAAAGCTCAATAACATCCATAGAAATTCCCCAAAATAAAAAGAAGGAACTCAACTCCAATCTTCCATGAGGTTCATGTTTCGATTCTAGGCTGAGAGCACAAAGCACTTCTCCATCACACACACACACACACACACACACACACCCCATACATATACGCATTATAAATGTGTGCATAATTTCCTTCTCCTCAATAGTAAATTTTCCTTCAAATAGCCTCTGGGTCTACTGACAATCTCATGTTTTTCAGTTCTTCATTAAATTAAGTAAAATGCTATTTTTTCACTACCATTTACTACCTCTATTGATGTATCACATAGGGCCCATGATTCCAAAAAATTTTCCCTTTCTCACAGAAGCAATCATCATAAAAATCATTACACTAGGTCACTACCATTACTAAATAAGCAGAATCTGAAAAACTGTACATGAACTTCAGAGTACTACATGTAATAATGTTGTGTAAATTTCGATCTTCACATTCCATATAACATTGTTTCAAAGGGCATGCTGTGTCATTAAAAAAAGATTTAATGTGAAATGACATTACATAGTGCATGAATATGTGGCAAAGTAATTTGGATCTATCTTTACTAGTCAATGAGCAATTAAATTTGGGGTGATCAGATGTGTTTTAGGTTAATTCTCAACTGGGAAGAAGACATCTTAATGTTAGGATACATGGGCAGTTGTCTGTATTCCTTGCAGTATATGCTCCTGTTAACTAGAACTCCTTAGTGTATTTTTTCCACCAATGTAGTGGGGGTATGTTCATATAATCTGCTATTGAATTACAAAATCTTTTACCTTTTCAGATTTTGAAGGAACCCAAACAGGAAAGTGGATTTAGTCATTTTCCTCTGCTGGTGTTCAAGTCATATTTTAAACTCAAGACACTATCAGATCTGTTCAACAGTCAGTAAAAAAGTGCATTTTACATAGTGTTTCCCTTTAGTTTTGCTTACCTTCTTTCGATTTTGTAAAATCTAGAATGTATGTAACTCATGTGTAGGTGATGGAGGCACTCCTTTTTTTCTTATAATACTTACAATTATATATCTGGTTTTGCTTTGACTAGCGATAGGAAAATAGACAAATACAAGTGTAAAAATGAGAAATTTTAAACTCGAATTATAATTTGTGTTTTATAGTTGTTTCATAAGTCTGTTGCTCTCTATGAGTATGCTCTCTATATATCCTGTAAAAATAAATTTATATGTTACATAGAAATTCAAGAAATTAAATTATTTATTAAGCTACAAATGTTTCTTCTGATTTCTACCTAATCATAGGTGAAAATAAATTAAATAATGTGTTGTTCGAACATATGTAAGTATGTTTGTTAATTTGATAACTCTTGTTATACTTTTCCTTCCCTCTCTGTTTATGTCTATATAAGCTTATAATTCTAGGCCTAATTCCTATTGTGATTGCGAAAAAAGAGACTTAATAAATGCCTGTAACTGCCTAGCTGGCTGTGAAAGAGAGGAAGAAAGAGAAAGAAAGAAAGAAAGAAAGAAAGAAAGAAAGAAAGAAAGAAAGAAAGAAAGAAAGAAAGAAGAAAAAGAAAGAAAAGAAAGAAAGAAGAAAGAAAGAAAGAAAGAAAGAAAGAAAGAAAGAAAGAAAGAAAGAGAAAAAGAAAGAAGAAAGAAAATTAAGAAAGTTGATTTTTTAAAAGTCCATTTTATAAGCTTTTTTCCATTCTGATGGATTATGTAGAGATTTGAATCACTGCTTCAATGATTTGAAAGTCATTAACATATTAATGATCTTTGCAATGTTAAATTTAACGTGTTTTCTTCATAAAAATATTTGAGAGAGTAATGAAAGGAATGACAGCACCTGAATCCTTCTTCACTGTTTCCATTTTTTATTTCTTATTCTCCAGGTATTTTATTCCTTTCTTTTAAAGGTGTTATTTACATAATGACCTTAAAATATCCCCTCAGGTAATTTTAAAGTGACCAAGATCTTTAATCATCTGGTTTTTCTACTCTGTTTGCATGTACTTCTATTGCTCAATCATTCGTAAAGGAAAAAGTTTTGGCCTTATTTTTCATCTTAAATTTAAGACAAAGACTTATTTATGTATTTATTTATTTATTTATTTATTTGAAGGAAGAAATGGTGGTAAATCTTTCCATCACAAGCATAGCAAGGGAATAATAATAAGCCTCTTAAAATGAATTGGTTATTTAAACAGAATTCATATCTTAAGGAGGCAGCCTTTTAAAGAACACTTATCAAAGACAAAACAGAAACAAATCATTATGAAAGTTTAAAGCAATAGCTTAAAAAACCTATAAGGTTATGTGAGGTGAGATTTCCAAGTTATTAACATAGTTAAAAATTCATAATGTTAATTTCTACATCAGTAGGTTTTTTAATGGACAAAAGTAACCTCTGTTAAGAAAGCTAAATAAGGATTAAAACTCAATGTTTAATTTTTACATTATGTTTGAAACTCTGCAATTTGGAAAATGACGCATTATTCAAAATATCAGGAAAAAGTCTCTATAGTTGATGAATATTTGGGATAATTCATGCACTTCAGACATACACATAAATTCTGAGGAATTTTCAATTATATTCTTTATTGACAGATTGTTAAAAGAATGGCACTAATGAAACATCTATTTTTTGAAAATTCCTAATTAATGTCAGATGTATATTTAATCATGAAGTAGAAACATATAAGGAGGCAAATATTCAAATAATTGTGATATTGTAGTAATTCAATCACTTATTGCTGTGAGATTTTTAGAAGTTGTACAAGTCCTATATGAATTATCCAAGTGAATTCCTCAAATCTTGTATTTCTTCAATCAGTGATTTATGTCCAAAATGAGGTAATATAGGTAGAATCCTGATTTGTGGGCAGGAAGGCAGGTTAAGGTTCCGGAAAATAAAAAAAAGTCACAATCTGACAAATAGATTAGCCAATTATTTGCCTAAATTAGAAATTTTAATATGTCAATTGCCTTTTCATTCTACACTGTGGGAAATTTTTCTTGTTGTGTTCTATATCTGATTTAGAATTTATCAGGACTTTAGAAAACATAAATAAAACAGGTAGAACATCAAACTCAAGAATTTATAAATACTGTTCATAATTTTTGCTTAATTGTAGAAACATATACATTTACACATTTTAAATTAAAGCATAGATAAATAGCAATTTAAGAAAAGAGCCATGGTGAAAGTAGACTGTGAATAACTGGCTTATGAATAAACAGTTAAATCAGTTATTTTTTTTACACTGGCAAAAAAATAAGCAAATGAAGAAACACTTTCAAAAGGTAAACTACTCCTAAAACAGAGGAGGAGAAGAACATGCCAAAAATCTACATAAACAATGAGTATAAGATTATGAAAAATCAATTAGTAGTTTAAAGTAAATAATCAAATGTTCTAATTCTGTTACACTTAACAATAAAATTTCTAAAGAATTATAAGCTTTGAGGAAAATGTGAATGAAAATTCTTTCTTGGATGATATCAGGCTGAACAGAGAAACATTTTTAGCATAATTTTCCAGGAGAAAATAGGAAATAGATTAGTAAATATAATGTAACTTAAGAATAATGATTTTTTCCCATACTTTATATGACATAAAAATTTGGTCAAGTGTGAAATAATTCCTTCGTACCATCCCTCTAACTAATCGTAATACTATGAAGTTCTGGGTGTGCTTAGAAGCCCCTGAGAAGATTTAAAACGTCCCAAACTCCCAGAGATTCAGATGTAACTAATTGGTATGGAATTTGTCCCTAATGTTACTGTTCTCTTTTCTCTTTTTCTTTCTTTTTTGAGACAAGATCTCACTATATAGTTCAGGCTGGCCTTGAATATACTAAATAGTGCATGCTGACCTGGATTTACTTGTGAGCTTTCTGCCTCAGCCTCTCCATGCTGGGATTATAGGTGTGCACCATCACACTAGTGTTAGTGTTTTCTTAACGAACATTATAGGTGATTCTAGAGGATAACCAGAATTGAAAACTGTAGGAGCCAAACAAATGCTTCTCAAATATTTTGCTTGTTAAAAATGAAATTTCAAATTGTGGGTGCTTGTCAGTGGTAGATTGCATGCTTACCACGTGTCAATTCCCAGGACCAAAAGCATATTAAAATATGAAAACTTGGATTGAACCCAAATAAAGCTGAAATAGTGACCAACATTTATTAGCATGTTTCCCAGGTAATTCTAGCACAGAGGCCCACCAAATGCTTTTTGAGATACACAGGTGTAGAATCCATTGATTTGTCATTCCAAAAACTGGTGCTCTTTGGAATGGAAAATTAAACATTGCAGTTGAAGAATTCCACAATAAGCTGAGTCTGCCTTTTTAAATAATTGCTCCCTAATTGTTATATCTGTACTCACTGTAAAAAATCAGTAATTGAAAGAAAACCCAAAGGATTGAAAATTATACAATTGAAAATAACTCAAGAAGAGAGGGAAAAAATAATTAGTTCAAGAAGAAAAGTCACCTACCATTGCCATGGAATATATAGTTCCAAAAAAAATGTGCTGTGTAGCAGAAAAATAAGCTAATTAGCAGTTAAGTGTTAATTAATAGCACACCTTTCTTCTAAAAGAATGTGGTTTTGGTGTCTGGTCTGGTTTTATTTGCAAAGGAGGAAAAATAAAATTAAATAAGTTTACCAAAGACATTAGTTGTTAAAATAAATACACAAATATCAAATCATTTAAATTAGAGTTAACCACTATTTCATTCAAATTAACAATTAATTTTGTCAAAAGAGTAATGAGATTTCCACAAGTTCTTTAGCATGAAAAGCATTTATAGCATTTTTTAAAAAGCAAACATTACTGGTTTGCTCTGCAAAACAAACCTCAGGAAATTTTTTGATCTGTAATTTGGAGAACTACTATAAAGTATATAACTGCACAAAGTACAAAACTGTATTCATGCAGTGCCAATAAATTTAGTTAATGCTGCGTGAGATGAGACGAGCAGCTAAATATGTCTCCTTCCATTATTTCAGCAAAGTGACAACCTACACAATGTCAAAAACCTCTTTCTGTCTTTATTTTGCCTCTCAACCACTTTCTCCAACAATGTAGTTTCAATCACATATGTTTAACTCACTGGGCTAATGTTGATCTCTATGCCCCTTGTTTTGTCAGAAATGACTGCCATTGTTGAGACTGCTAGATTCTGCTTCTTAAAAGGAACGTATTATTTGATGTCAGAATTTCATGAATCATTTATGTCACTGATAGTGTTTATTCCAAGGACATAGCTCTTGTTAAGAGAAACATTCTTAAAATTCCACATGGAGATTTCACTTATAATCCTAGTGATTCTTACCATCTGTGATTTATAATACAAAACACCTCCAAAATAATACACCACAGCAATTTTTATTGGGTTTAATATAGGTTTTAATATTTAGACACTAAACTGAAGAAAGACAACACATTAATTTAGCTTCAGAATGTACAATGGAGAATTATACATTCATTAACTGTCACAGTGAGAAATATTTAGTGTGCTAAATTAGTGTACATGTATGCACATAGGTATAATGTGCATACACTCTGTAATTAAAAATATACATTATCAATACATTTCAATGTGGTTAAAATATGTGCTGCATTAAACAAACATCTATGAGTTCCTAAGGTAATAAACTTCATCAGAAAATTATCCAGTGAATCATTCTTGCATAGGCTAAAAATATCCAGGTTTCTCTTCCAGTAAATTTTCTTTAAGGGCATGCATCTTATCTTAAAGGAGAGAGTCAGCTCATTCTTACTTTTCCCATAAAAATTCTGTAACTGTTTCCATTTCCTACTCTTTCCATTACACGGTAGCCCTGAATTATTTATTTATAAAGAATGAGAGTGGTACTGCACTCAGCAACTATCACAAGAAAAGCCTGGGAAAGCACCAAAGTTATTACCGTGGGGTTCCTATCTTTTGGTCTATTTTATGATTCCATGACTGTGAAATAACTTACTCTTCAGATTACATTTAAATTATTTCCTCAGCAAATAACATATCCTCAGCAAACTCTAACTTTAGAAATACAGTTACTGATAAGACTTTTCTTTAGTTTTCTCTTTACAGACTCCATGCCATCACTGAAGTGAAATAGAAACACAATAGAATTAAGTAAATTTACAACTGACCATCTTATGAGTACTGCACCTTAAGTATTCTACACCAGAAGTTGACCTTGTATTCATAATCATCTTCAAAACAGAAATCTGAAAACTTTGCTGTGTATCATCATGTGAATACTGGACATGGGGTGAGAACTCACAGGAAGGAGATAGCAGAAATTTCTGCTGGTGTAGGATTGGAGAATTGTTGATATTGCTAAAGATAACTATGACTAATGGATAAGACTACACAGCTGACTGTAGCAAGTATCACATACATAGGACCTGTACTTTTATTTTAAGAGGGAAGGAAATCAGTCATTACATATGAATGCTGCATACGCTAGCAATAGATAGTGATTTTGTAATTTTAATTGCACTTGCCTTAAATTTTTTTTCCAAAAAGAAATTATGAATATATATATATATATATAAACAAGTATAAATGAGGAGGTTGAAGAACATTGTTTAATATAGGCAAGTTTTGCACTGATTATACTTTTTTTACATAATTTAATGCATAATGACAGAGCATATTTGACAGATTCATTTAAAGAGTACATGAGCACATGATAAGAGCAGTTTGTATAAGCACAAGGTATTCTATGTTTAGATTAAAGATTAACAATGAAAACTTTTGGTCTGACTGCTTTAAATATCAAAAAAGTTGGATGTTTAAAGATGCATTTATTACTTGCATAAGAATATTTTTGTATAATATTGAGAAAGGTTTAAAAATGGACTTGCTTTATGGAGTGCAACTTTAAGATAAAATAAACAGGGTTTATGTCCAGTTTGTAAAATGTTTTCTTTCAAAATTACTCTTTCATTGGTTAAATGCAAGGATGTGATGACAAGAAATAATTTTGTGTGTGAATTGAAGAATACCACCATCAGTAACACAAAACAAAATAAAACAATGTGACTAAGTTTCGTATGCAAACTTCTTTGAATAAATGCCTATATATTCTGACTACAAAAGGATCAATTTTGTGAGTATAGATGTCAAATAATTATCAGAGTAATTCATTCCTTTACACAGGAACACATATCTCTTCATTATAAAGAAAATATCAATAAGTTTTATATTTTATATTTTCCATGTTTCAGTATAAATTTATATTTATTTTCTCATCTGAAGAACAAGACAAGTTAATAGCACCTCATACAACTTATTAAATATTTATGACATCAAAACTAATATGGGAAGATTGTTCTTGAGCTTGTAAGAGGTTCTATGTATAACTGACTTATAATGAATGCAAGTATTAGTGTAGAAATGATAGAAAATTTATGAAAAAGAACAAAATAATGGAAAGAATGTGCTGATTAATTATTATAATATACATATTTAAATCCCATGTAAAACATGTGTATATATTCCCCATACATGTGTGTGCATATATATATATATGTGATATACATGTTTATAAGGCATATATATCTATGCATAACAGATGTAGCACTCTAGATATAGATATATATGCCTTATAAACATGTACATTACATATAACAGTTCAGATAGCAGAATGCAAATGTTAATTGGCTTGGAGAAGAAAATTTTCTTCAAGGCTGGAAATATCTTCTGAAGGTTAAAATGAAATGTTAGTATTTATGAAAATAGTCGTTGGGATTTTCAGATATGTTTTTCTAAGTATAGTAACTGAATTTAAGCAGGTTCTAAGAATTTCTCATTAATAATAAATATGGAAAATATAAAATAGCATTCTTTATGGGGAACAAAACTTGTAAGAAGAAAAGGAGAAAAAGAAATGCAAATTTTAAATATGAGGTTTGTGCTTAGCACTATGGGGTATGCAAAAATAATGGGTTAACACTGTTTTTATTTTTAAGTTTGTAAAACATTTCTCCCAAGAAGCCAAAGGCATTAAAATAATAAACTACTTTTCTGGTATATCACAGATGTTTCTATACCCATGGTAAGTATTACTGCTTCTTAATGATGTGTAGTTATTCTATATTTTGAACATCTGTGTAACAGTTTGTGGTTATTACTCTATCAGGTCATGCCCAAAGGAAATGCTAAAATCAAAACTGGATGGATACAATTGCTCAAAAAAGCATTATGCACATTTATTTGAAAAATCAAAATGGCATTTAGATCAATAAGATTAACAACAAAAATTTAACCCATCGGAGTAAACCCTTATCTGTTGCTCTGTAACTTATCATTATTGTCCTGTATAACATCACTGAATCAAGCACGTTGTTATACTTTGTTTTCCTTATAATATCTCTCTAAGAGTGTGGCTAAATTAACAAAAGTCCTTGTTGGAGCTCTCTAATCAGTGTCGTAAGAAATAAAAGAATACAAAAATTAACCACACACACACACAGACAGGATTTTTTTTACTTTTAATGTTCTCACCTTCTCTGCTCCAGTGCTGGTGATATGTAACATAGATGCAGCCTCAGTTCTATATTGTGGTTCATAGAATTTAGTCCTGCAATGATAATATACATAGATAATACAGTAGTGAGTCATCTCAGAGTAGCATAACAGATGTAGCACTCAGGTGATCCTTCGATAGCAAAAACTACTCTGGGATAAAAGACGAGGCACTGGGGAATCACAATTCCTGACTTGAAATTCTATTGCAGAGCTACTGTGATAGAAACAGCCTGGTACTGGAAAAAAAAGCAGACCTGAGGATCAGTGGAATAGTTTATAAGATGCAGAAACAACTCCAAACACACTCAGCAACCTTACTTTTGACAAAGGGGCCAAACATGTTCACTGGAAGAAAGATAGGCTCTTTAATAAATGGTTCTTGAAAAACTGGGTTTCCACATGCTGAAGAATAAAACTAGACCCATATTTCTCATTATGCATTAAGCTAAAGTCAAAAAGGAGCAAAGAACTTAGTATTAAAACAGAAACACTAAATCTACTGGAAGAGAGAATAGGTAGAACTCGTGATTAGGTGTAGACAAAGTCTTCATTAACAAAACCCTAATTGGGAAATATCACAAATAATCTACAACTGGAACTTCATCTTATTAAAGTGTTTTTGCACAGCAAAAGAAACCAAAGGAGTGTGGACAATCAACAAAATAGGAAAAAAATTGCCAGTTGTTCCTCAGACAAAAGGACTAATATTTAGAATATATAAAGATATCAAAAAATTTAAAGACCCCAAATTTAAAGACTCCATCCAAAATTGGTCACCTGAGATGAATACACACTTGACAGAAGGAAAGTGAAAATAGCAAATAAACATATGAAAAAAGGTTCAAAATCACTGACCATTCAAGAAATGCAAATTAAAACAATGCTGGGAATCCATTCTACTCCTGTAAGCATGGTTATTATCAAGAAATCAACTAATAACAAACACTGAAGATGCTGTGGGGAAAAAAGGAAACTCTCTCTACTGTTGGTGGGAGTTAAACTGGTGCAACCACTG
Source organism: Hydrochoerus hydrochaeris (assembly GCA_004027455.1). Taxonomy (NCBI): domain Eukaryota; kingdom Metazoa; phylum Chordata; class Mammalia; order Rodentia; family Hydrochaeridae; genus Hydrochoerus; species Hydrochoerus hydrochaeris. The sequence continues at coordinate 778,023 of PVLA01000109.1, forward strand.
TGAAAATCAGTGTTGAGATGCCTCAAAACCAAGACTAGAGGTACCATTCGACCCAGATAGCCTCCTTCTTAGTATATTCCCAAGTATCATACCATATTGATATATGCACACCCATGTTTATAGCAGCACAGTTTGAATAGCTAAATCTGGGCAACAACCCAAATGACCATCAACCAATGAATGGATAAAGAAGATTTTTTTAATAGAATGAAATACTCCTTACTCTACCATAAAGAAGGAAAGGCTTGAGATATTTCTGGCTTAACACCATACTCTTAAGTGAACAAAATCAGAAACACATGTTTAAATACTACATTGTTTATGTCATGTGAGAAAATGCAAGTATAAATAAGAATCAAAATATATAATGGATATTGTGAAATAGGAAGTAATGGTTCAAGTGAGGAAGGGAACTAGAGAGGAGGAAGAGGGAAAGGAAGAAAAATAAATGAAAAAAGATGGTGATCTTTTGAGGTTAAAGGGCTGAGAGTCTGCTCTTTAAGTTTCCACACCTAAATCTGAATAATGATCCTTTCTGTACAGATTCATGCCAATCAGGCATTGAAGACACACTCTGAAAAACAAATACCAATTGTTAATAATGATGCAAAAGTTCAGCATTTTCTTACCTTGTAGAAAAACCAAGTCGTAATTAGAACTATGTTTGGTCTTTAGAGGACTGCTTTTTAACATTGTTTGACAGAGACTTTCATCTAGTGAATTAAATCCTCAGCAGAGACAACAGAAATGGGATCAAATGCAGACAAGTATTTACTTTAAGAAATCTTGACCATATTAAATATACCTATTTCCCAGAATTCCACATCTGGGAAAGCAGTAAAATTTCTTTCCTTGCTTGCTTCGTCCATATACTCATTTATCCCAGGCATCATTGTAGGTGCCAAGGACATACTGGAGAATCGATGTGAAAATTTCAGACAGTAATACATAAAATGAAAATATAAACAGGAAGAATCTAATTTACATAGTGTAACTATGGAAGTCTACTTGGAATCAATAAAATTATAGCTGAACCCACAAGCAAGCAAAGAGAGAGAAATCCGGCATTGAAAGTTGTTCAATCAAAGGGATCAGCTGACACAAAAACCTTGAGGCAAGAATGATGATGGGCATAATAGCACTCGCTTGTAATCTCTTCCTTTGGGAAACTGAGGCAGGATTGCTTCAAGTTCAGGGCCAACCTGGGCTATATTGTGAGTTTGCGGCCATCCTGAACCACATAAAAAGACCCTGTCACAAACACAGAAACAGAACAGAAAAAATAAAAAGGAATGAAGTTGATGTGCTTGAGAAAGATGAAGATTACTGCTACTACACTATTATAAATATAAGCTGAAATTGTATTTCACTATGTATTATATATATATTCTATGTATAGCATATAACATGGTAGATGCTAAATAAATGGTAGCTAGCCTTACTGCATCTTAATTAGGAATCAGATTTTTAAAATGTATATTCCTTTAATATATTATGCAAAGTATATTTTTATTTTGTGTTTTGTAAAACTTGTGTTAGTTGCAAATTATGACTAATATCCAATAAGGTCTTTAGTGGGATACAGTTAAGAGTATATATCCTCATATCTCTAAGTATGTCATCAAATCACCAATAAGGAAAATCAAACAAACCAAAACATATATTCACCATATGGACTTGATATATCACAATCAGGGCCTACTGAAGTGCTATATGATTCCTGGGGGTAAGGGCAGCAAAGTTAAGCACACAATGCCTATCTCTGAGCTAATAGTCCCTCACCTCTCACTTCTAAGATGCACAGGGAAGCAGTTGGAAAGGAGAGATTTGTGCAGATAAGCATAAAAGAAGTATACTATATTGCATTGTTTCTCTTTTGCTCTGTAATAAACTATTCAAAAACTGAGTGGCTTATAACAACTTTCACTTTATTATCTCTTGTGTGAATTGACTAAGATCACTTGAGGTCAGCTGGACATTTCTGTTGATCTCACTTAATTTCTCTCACACAATTGTGGAAACACTGGAGAAGAGAGAGAGATGAAGGAAGGGAGGGATGGAGAGAGAGAGAGAGAAGAGAGGAGAGAAAGGAGAGAGAGAGAGAGAGAGAGAGAGAGAGAGAGAGAGAGAGAGAGAGACCTGTGCAAATTAAACTGGAATGCTAGGATTACCTGTAACTGTCTCCCTCCCCATGTAGTTCAGTGTCGTGGTCTCCACCTGCCCTCAAACCAAGTTCTTCCTTGTGCAGAGAAGAACTTGTCTAGCTGATTACTAGACTTCTTAACATGGCAGTTTGAGTTTGCCAAAAATGCAACAGTGAAGTCAGTCAGGCCTTCTTATGGTTCATTATAATTTTTACACACTTCATTAATTAAAACAAATAAGGGTCAATTCATCCTGCGAGAGAATCGCAAAAGCACAGGCATTCTGAAAAGCATGGTTCATGGTGGCCATCTTTCAAGATTTGCTACAACAGAATCAATGAGAGAGGGTTGTGTGGTTAACTCCTCTGCTCAGAGTTCAGCACATGGACCCACACCACAGCACCAACTCTTTGAACACACACATACTCATGCCAAAGATTTTCACTTCCTCCTTTTTTCTTGTCAACAAAAATTCTTTCTTTTTTATTTTCTTTTATTTTGAAGGCAAAACAAAACAAAAAAGAACAAGGATACATAATTTCAAAAAATAATAGGAGTTTGACACTGGTTAATATACTGCATATTGTTATCTTCAAGCTAGTTCGCATTACAAGATATGGGCATAAAACAATGATCAAACAATTGAACAATGAAAGTACAAACTTCTTTTGGATGAAATAAGAGATGTAATGTATTTATCTATCTTGTATGTGTGTAAATATATAGAGAGACACATAATCTTTTCTCTCTTTCATTTCTCCTTCCCCTTACTTCTCCAAAGGAAAGAACAACTGAAAGATTCTTTCTTAATTTAATAAATACTTGCTTGATCTCTTACAGGAGAACAGGGAGTAGGCTATTTGGAGGGGAATCACATTGAGGTTGTTTTATTGGAAATGAACTAATGCTAAACCTCCATCAGAAAACACCCTAAGGATCACTCTTCACATTCTACACAATAGAAATTCAGAGGTACATAGAGTTAAATTATTTCCTACCTGATGCTCTCACAAGTGGATTCAAATCAGTGTTTTCTAGTCCAGAGGTTATGCCAACCGTTGGAAATACAGTAAAATGGAAAAGTTGAAGTTATGTTAAATTCTTACCAGCATTTCTTTGATCAGATGGATATTTTAGTCCTTTTCACAACTATTTTTTTCAAATGCAAATATGTGCTTAAACATTAGCCACTGAGCTGCAACTGGGAAAGCATCCACAGAATGTTTAAAAATGCAAATCAGTTCCTCAGAGAGGAAAAAATGAACTTTCTCTACTTGGCTTTTTTGTACACAGCAGTAAGCAGTGGAAAGTACAACGCAGTACAGTCTCTTTGAACTCCTCCATCAAGAAGTATGCATTATCAACTAAACTCTAAGTGTTTGTTCTGTGCAAAGTCTTAGCAAAATGCCTAGTATGCCCCAGAGAGATTCTAAATGGAACACAATAGCAGTTAAATTGAGACATGATTAAGGAAAGTGGCCCAAAACTGTGTTCACACAGATCAAATGCAAAGTTTTGTTTGAAATTCAGCTGTCATTTCATTCTATAAATGAGTTTTAAAGTAAATACGGATTACAAATATGAAATGATGAAGGTAGAGGTTTGAAGGAATAAGTTGCTCACGTTACTTTATTTAAAAGAAACTGCCCAGTTCAAGAAACAGTAATATGCTAAAATGTTGTGTTTTGCAAACAAATTAACAAACACAAACAAATCTACTGATCCCAATTAAATAATACACAGAAAATTGCTGAGGTCATGAAGAAATAAGCAACAAGTATGCTTGTTAACTTTGTACAGGTGAAAGGGCAGTGAACTCTTAGAGTAAAAAGACAATGCCAATGTTCAGTCCCTCGGACCCTTCATCACAGAGTCTTTTCAATAATATATAGTCTCCTGAACACTCCATAAAATCTTCTCCAGTGTATCCAGAATTTCACACTGCTAACAGTAAGCATTTAGATTTCGCATCGCCTCGCAGAGAACCATGTTCCTTTCCAACACTTCCCTTCTGCTTCCTTTTAATTGTACTTCTTTTCTTCCCCTTCTTTTTTCTTCTCTTTTCCCTACACATTTTTAATAAAAAAATAACATTATATGAAGAAAACGATATAATCCCAGAAGTTATGTTAACATAGTATTTAGTTCTGTCTTATTACAGTCCTCTGTTGAGTTAGTTTTAACCTGTTTGAGTTTTAACCTGTTTGTTTGTTTGTTTTTAATCCATGAGAGATAATAATATCTAACTCACAAAGTTTCATGACTGTTAACTTTATGCCTGTATACTGTTATGACATACAAGGCATCTGGGTGAATTATATAATTTTTGCTGCTGCAAAAATTTTAAAAACATATGGTGGCCTAATTCACTAGAATTTTACTGCTGCAAGTGTGGATAGGCATCATACAATTCTCACTGTTTTTTTGCCATTTGTAGCTTTACCATCTGTTAGGTCTCAGTGTAGCTATGGAGACACAGGAAGCCACCCTATATGAATTATAAAGGGCCTTTTTAAATGTGATATGTCACAGCTACTCATGACCCATTGTTGTAGTCAGTATTTGTAAGAGGAACGGATTCTACGTAGGACTCTGAAATTTACAGTATTATTACAGTATCCACCTGTAGACTTAAATGTAGAAGAGTGCAAGAGAGCTGTCCATACAACAGAGATCCAAAGAATCTAGTCAAAGGCCCGGAGTCCAGGACAATGTCCCAATCAAGTCTGTAACAGGAGGCCAAGGAATCTGTGATGGGAGACTGAAAGTTCTGCTCCAGAAAGCCCCAGGGCTGATGCTAGAGGGTGGAGAGTGCGCAGCAGCAGGCTGAAAGGCCAGTGCTGGAAGCTGAAGAATCTGCTCTGAAAGCCAAGAGACAACACCTAAGGTGAAGGTGAAGACCAAAGCTCCTGTAAAGAGAACAGCCAAAGATCCCCAAAGAAAAACAGCCAGAATAGAGCTCTTTCAAGGAAGATCAGCTGAAATTCTCCCTTCCTGTTCTCCTTTTATACCATTCCAGCAATTAGCCCCTTACGTGGTTCTTGCATGCCCATAACCATGCTGACTCAACTCACCCAACCATTCTCCACTCTAGTTAACAATTAGTTTGTCAAGCAGGATGGCACATAACTGTGATCCCAGCACTTGGGATGCTGAGGCAGGAGGATCACCCTGAATTCAAGGCCAGCCTGAATACACATAGTGAGACTCTGTCCCAAACAACAACAACAACAACAAAAAACAAAACCCATCAGTCAGTTAATAGCTGTACCCATTAAGTAAAAACTAATTATTTGGTAATACTTAAACAGAAAGTTATCGACTATGGGTAGACAGTTCAACATTATAGAAGTCCCAGTTCATGATGGACAGCCATCAGTCAGCATCAGGCTCTTTTATCTCCACATATTTTGCTCTACAGTTTTCTCCCCACATATAGATATTGTCCACTTGCCTTCATAGTTGACCACCTGACTTCATATACAGTCTTCACATTCAGTTAAGTCTATGACGGAAGGTTAATGAACCATCTTCCTTGTTAGGTGTGGGTGTAGATCCTCCCTGTCCAGATAGTTTTTGGAAGAAAATACAAATGTTATGCCCCATCCTTACCTCTAAAATACAATGGATGAACAAAGACAGGAAGGCAACAATTTTTAAAAATTTCACTTGGGAAAGAAAAGAGTGGGAAATTGATAGCTGATGTAGAAAAATTTTGTAATGCTGACAAAGAAAACCCTTGATTCCAGTCCTCCACTTTAGAATTAAGGGAAGTCCTTGAATAAACTTTTATTTCTTTTCAGGATTGAATTCCATTAACTATCACACTTCAATCCCAACAGCTGCAGGTTCAAAGCTAGGGGATTCTTATCCCCTTTCTTCAATGGACTCTGTAACCTTCTAGCGAACAATGCTATTTTACTGCTATTCTCATAAACTTAGGTGTTCATGAGTGATTAAAGGCTTAGACTCCTATATGAGCTGATCATCTCTTTGGTATTACATTTCTTCAAACAACTTCATTTGCTTTGGATTGATTAGTAGTTAGTCCAGTTTGTTTACTACTGTATTCAAAGTTCTTTCTGAGACAGAATCTTCTGTTCTGATATGTCCTTTTATTTGCATATTCTCTTACTATTATCTCAGTTTGATCAAAATTGCCTTCATATCACCTAAAAGAAAAAGCTTGGATGGAAATAAATATTTGTTATTTGAATGTTTTGCTGCAAGGTTGAGTACTTCCATTTCGATGAGAAATGTAAACGGGCATTCATTACTCAAGCTTTCTTGAGTTTTTGTCATTTATACTTTAGCTGCATGAACTATTTGCTTCCCAATTCTGTAGGGAACCAGATTTCTAGAGTTTCTATGTGTTTATATTTCTGTTTCAAAGATAATTCTTACTTGAACTCTGTGTGTGTGTGTGTGTGTGTTACTTGTTAAATACAGCAAGTGTAGTCAACATACACTGACAGTATATTATTTCCTATCTTGCCTTAGATCCACCAGCTGAGTAGAAATGCAAACTCATTCTGGGTTATCACAGAAAACAATAAATGTTTTTCAGTGCTGTTTTATGAAGCTCCATGTCTCTAGCCTCTGGTATCCATTTCCATATCACCCAATACTAGATGATAAGTGTTAACATCTGACTTCAAGGAAAAAGTTTCTGCTTTTAGAGTGATATGGGCCATGATAGGTTGTTAGATAATGTAACAATCAAATCTCCAGATTCAATTATTTCAATTGTTTAATCCCCCCTCTTTCTCTTTTCCTCCGTCACTCCTAACTTCCTTTTCTCTCTCTCATCACTCTCTCTTATATGCTTCTGACTGGCCCATAGACTTCCAAAGAGCACAGATTCTGTCTGTTTTGTAAGACCACCACCACCTAAGGCCTCAGAATCTTTCTGCATCCATCTGGCAAATGGAGAAAAGGAGTGTAGAGATTTTCCTGCTTGATAAAAGAATTGACCTAGAAGTGTTATTCCTCATCCTCAAATTCTATTGGTTACTGTGTAGGGTAGATTGGGTTTTGATGGGTGTAGATTCGAACATAGAGGGAAACATGAAAAAATGTTGGTTGGGAGTGTTCTTGGAGTCAACATTTGTAGAAAAGAAGAGAATAAAAGTACTGTTGGGAAAAGGAAAATGTTGGATTGTGATGCTGTCTAAAAAGATGCCACCTGAATCAGGATTCTGGGAAGATAGATTCATTTAAAATTTAAATTCATTTAAAATTGTTCCACATTGCTTGAACAAAGATGCTACTCATTTGTGTTTTTGGTTAAACCAGTCACTGGATGTTGGCTGCCTCTGGAGAGAGGGTGAGAAGTTGGATGAGGTAAACTGTTCCAGATCAAGGTGATCTTCTCAGAGTGATGCAACGAACAGCTATGATACAGTGAAAGTCCTTTCAGATGTTCCAGAATTAAGCACTTCAGTTATGCAGAGGTATTCTGAGTAGTATGTTACAGCTAAGTGCACAATAGATCCTAATGCAACACTAAATTTCAGAAAGGGAAAATGAAAGTATCATGTGACTGGAGCAGCAACCTGACAATGACAACTTCACATACTGGAGAAAAAATAATTGATATTTGATGGCAAATATCTTATAGAGCTCAAAATGTATTTTTCTCAGGTCAGATGGGATTTCTAAAGAGTGATTTCATTTTTATAATAAGCTATATAAGATGCTTTATGAAAATATTAATTACATAACTGAGGATCAGCCTTATTTACTTTATTCATTCATTTAAATTACTTGTACAATCACGTGCACTTCTCAATTTGCAAATTTTAGAATATTTATGAAAAGTATTTGTACTATCAAAATATACCCAAACAGACATAGACTAAAATAGAGTTTAGAGTCATTAAGTGTCCTTTTTAGGTAAGTATTACAGATTCAACTTTTAAATCCTTAACTATATTTTTTGATACACAAAATATCACAGAAACTCAACATTATTGACTTGACATAGTATGGTAGTATAAAAGAAATTTGAATTAATGGTGAACCACAAGATTTGGAATCTTTCTATAAGTGACAACATTTTTAAACCAATCATACAAAATTACATTAGCTCCTAATAATAAAATGCATTTTCTAAATTCAAGATGATAGCTGCATCATAACAATAATTTAGATAGCTTGAGTACTCCAAAATTGGGTTAATGAAGCAGAGATTGTCTTTCACTGTGATACATGTTTTGATATCACTAAGGGCTTCCAAATATATCAGTAAGGTCTTTCAATAGTCACTTACACTTCAGCCTATATAGACTCATAGTCTTTAATGTTCCTAGTGAAAACAATCCTTGTTACCCCAAACACAGAAAATGAGACTCCAATGACACTTCCCAAGATATTTAAAAAATTTGCTCTTTATCCTCTAGGAGAAAACCAGTGCTTTAAAGACCTAGCCATCCTACTATAGTTTGCCCCTCAGACAAAATAAAGGTATTGACTGTTTTGCCTAAAAAAATACCTAGAATTTCAATGCTTGGGATTCAATTCCTTAATCTAAAAGGCTATGTCTAGTTAAATATAAATACACTGATTGAAATATACATGACATTTATCAGATATCATGTTAAAGTCCAAATTTAAATAAACTATGACATTGTTTTATGAAAGAGCTCACTATATGAAGGAGATGAAAGTGAATGCCTGCTGTACTGAGGAGAGCAACCAGTGTATGAGTAAGTTGAGGGTGAAGAGGGTGTATTAGCTATTACTTGCCTCAGAACAAATTACCCTAGGATTTAGAGCCTTAACACACATCTAATTATGTCACTATTTCTGTGGAATCCGGGCAGAGCCTAGCTGGGACCTCTGTCTCAAGGTCTGTCAGATAATTATATTAATGTATTGATTGGGTTTACTGTTTCATCTGAAGACTGAACTGAGGGAAAGATGTGCTTCTAAACTCACTAATGTTATTTCTAGCCAGTTTCAATTTGCGCTGGGGGTTGAAATCAGTACCTCAGTTCTTCATTGGTTATTGAACAAAGGTTTCTTTCAGTTCTTTGCACATAGGACATTTTAACATGCAGCCACTTTCCAGCGAAGTGAGGTAACTGTGATGAAAATAGGAACAAAATTTTCCATGACTGAGCAAGTCACAGCTCTCTGTAACCTAATCATGAAAGTGGCATTCTGTCACTGTTGCTATATTCTATTAATTACAAGCAGGTCACTAAGATCATCCCAAATCTAAGAAGATTTGCACAAGACTGTAAATACCAGGAGTTAGGGCACATTGAGGAATATCTTAGAGTACTGCATGCCACAAAGTAGTGGGAAAGCCAAGTAAGAAGAATAAATGTTCAGGAAGCAAACTTTCCTCAGCTATCGCATCTTGTTTTTGTTGAGATTTGGCCCAGTGAATATTTTAGTTTTGTGATTCTAGTACCACAAAGCTGAATTCAGTAAAAAGCAAGTCGAGGGAAAGCTATAGCTTCTAGGAACTCAGTTTCAACATTATTTGACAAAATAAGAATAATGCCTACTTCAAAGGCCTGTCAATAAAGATTATCTGAAAACAATTTTAGAGGTAACGGTATAGGTAGTTTTGCTTCTTTCTATGTTTATCAATGCCTTAATGTTTTTCTAAAATCATACATGTGCTTGAAAAATTTCAAAGATGCTCAAAACAGTGTATTATTCAGGATATATTAGGTACTCAAGTAATTATTAGAATATCTCATATCTGAATTTGTACTACAAAGTAGAAAGTATACTTGAGCCATAAATTTGATTGGGGTCTTAACACTCCTTTATTCAGAGATTAGTCACTGTGAAATAAGCATTTTATAGCAATTAACCTCTAAATATAGGAGACATAAGGACAGAGCAAATTCACTCCTCAGCGTTTAATACAGATTGGGGATGTACTCCATCAATGTTCAGTAGACAAGAAACTGGTAATTATATTTACGTGGATGAGACCTGCCTTATCATGTACAAGATTGTTGCTAACATTTAAGAGGGAAATCTGCATACCTTAAATGCAGGCAATTTGTCACTGTCTTTGTTCACTGGAACTTAGTAACACTTCTTTATCTCATTTTCTACTTAACTTTATGCCAAGCACGTAGTTAAAATGCTCTATATTGTTACCCTGCACTATGTTCTCTGTTCATCAGCAAATACTGTTGAGTTTTTACAGGAACCAAGGTATTTTGGGATTTAAGTATCATAAAAAAGTATACTCACTAAATTTAAGGATTTTAGGATTGACAATCACTAATAGTATAAATACTGCAAAAGTGATCAGTTTAAACTTGTTTCCTGAAAAAAAGGCAATTTTAGTTGCTATTTGACACGTGAATTAGAGGCCAAGATTTGAAATATGCTTAGGGAATTACAAGCAGTGTATCAAGGTGTTAAAATGTTAAAATCATGATACTCATTCAAATAGAGAATATGCATATGGCAAAGATTTAACAATAGTGAGAGAACAAGCAGAGGGGTAAAATGGCTCAAAGGAGACTTTTAAAAAACAGATTTATATAATCAGTGTGTTAAATGAGTATTGGAATGGATTTGCTAAAAGGTGAAAAATTAACATCACACAAGGCAACGAAACTGTGTCATTTGGGGTTGTCCTGTCTCGCAAATAGAAATTTATATGTTAGCATCTAACAGAGTTAGGACACTGACTGGCAAATTTCAAATCATAAATCAACTAAAGGTATAATCCTCTAGGAAGTTAAATTATCCTTGAATGGGCCAGTCTGGCAATACTTCACTGTGACGTCAAAATAACATGCGCCCACTGTTTCTGTAGTCAGTCTAATCTCTAAATTTGAATTTTTTCCTAAATAAAGATCAATGACAGAAACATGAACATAAAGTGCATTTTCAGAAAACAGTGTAGTTGAGGAGCTGGCACATTCTCTGTAAAGGGCCAGATGGTAAGAATTTTTTACTTTGAGGGCCATATAATTTAGGTTACAGTTAGTCATCTTTGCCATCAAAGTGAAAAAGCAGCAATAGAAAATAGGTAAGCAAATGAGGATAACTATGTTCCCATAAAACTTTTTTATGAGCAGTAAAATTTAAAATCCCTGTAATTTTATATGTGGTAAAGTATTATTCCTTTGATATAACTTTAATCATTTAGTAATGTAAAAACAACTTGTAGGTCATGTGAAAACAGTTGGTTTGGCAAGCTGCATTTAACTAGAGAGTCATAGTTTGCCAACACTGACACAGAATAAATGAAGCAACAAGTCATTATTTTGGATCATTGGTAAATAAGATAGAAAAACATGTGAGACCAGGAAATTCATGACATTAATTAACTCCTCTACTCAGACATGAAGAGTAAAAGCAAAGTATCAACTTAAACTTCAGTTTCAGTTTATAAAATGACAGTGTAATACTTCCATGTTTAACATGGAAGTTAGCCAGGCGTGGTGGTGTATACCTGAAACCCCAGTACTCAGGAGGCTGAGACAGGAGGATTGCCTTGAATTTGAGACTGGTATTGGCTATATATAATGAGTTAAATGTCAGTATGAACTGCATAGTGAGACCCTGTCTCAAAAAATGAATATGGAAATGTTTATAAGTGATACAGGAAAAAAAAGAGATAAATACTGAATGTGTGTAAATGGTACCAGAAGAAGAGATAAAAAAATAGCAAAAACAAGTTAGAATTTTTATTAATTATTTTTTAGAGTTGAACACATGGTCCAAGGTCTGGTGAAATTATCCATTGGTCCGTTTCTTAACAGATCAGATATAGGGGAAAGGATAGAGTAATATTTAAAGCTTACTTATTTGCCAGTTCTTTCAGTTTAGCAGATTGTAAGGCATACTTAAATGAATTTTGCAAAATAATTTTAATTTTTGGGGACATTTTGTAAGAAACTTCCTTAGAGGAAGGAGAGTAAAGGGACATAAAATTAGTTTGAGTGTCCAAGAGAGTGCATTTAGTAGGATAATCAAACTCAGGACGAAGTCGGTGTTTTTGGTGGCGGAGTACTCTGAGAATAAAGGATGGTTGAATAGTATCCAAGAAGAAAAGCTGACCTAGTCAAAGAAAATGATCATAAAATTTGGAAAATTAGGATTTTTTAGAGTTATAAAACTATAGATGTATAATTCATGAGCTCTGGTTTTATTTCATCTTTGACTTGACTTTAGTTTTTCAAAAATTAGAGATTAGAATTTAGTAAATGAATTTAAAAAGTGTCTGAATAGAAACTATCAGCTAACGGAAGCTTAGAAAGAGCCACAAACCTAACTCTAGGGCCTCAAAAAGTGTGATTGTATACTGGAAAGAAATAGAGGGCCAATTTTGTAATTTAAACTAATTCCCTCGCTAATAATGTAAGCTTTCTATTGGCATGCAACAATTTAGGCATTTAGATCACTATGCATATAGTGTGGACTCTTTAAAATTCTTATATTTTTAAAATTCAATGATTCTATTTTCTCTTAGTGTTGTTGAAAATGGTCCTATAATCCCAAAAAAGGAAAATGAAAAATTGTATCTCTAGTTTTGGGTCAAAAACTCTCAATTTCCAAGGAGTTATTTGGAGGTAGTAATATTTTTAAGGAATTTTCGAAATGTTGCTCTATATTTTATTATAGTTTAACTTAATTACAATCTCACTTCTACCCAAAAGAGTATTTAACAACAAGTGGAAATAGTAATATTTTTGTTACGTTCTGGAATCTTATTAGTTCAGAATGGAATTAATCAGTCTTATGTAGACCAGGAGCTTTGATTGTCATGGGTTACTCTTTGATATTGAAACATAACAAAAGGGACCTTTATGAAATAAGGTTTGAAAACAAGGGGCCGAAATTGATCCAGATGGAATTACTGCAACACTACCAATGTTTGATTAGCATGTCATTATTCAAAGCCTGCTATTGTCAGCAATCCCACCATATGATAAAACAAATACTGATTCTTAGAGGGGAATTGCTTCTACTGAAAGAATACACTTACCCACATAACTTACCACCTCAAATAAGAGAGAAAGGGAAATCCTATATGTCCCCAAGGTATTAAGAGAAGTTTCTGATAATGTCTGGATAAATGTGGGGTCACTGTTATTTAATAAAATCAGTTACAATAAATTAAATTTGGAATACACATTCATGTTTTCAAAAGAGCTTGCATATATATTTTCATGTTTTTTAACTTGATCTACACTGCACTGAATTAATGAGTCAAGAAGAAAAGTGATTATTATCTCCATTTTATAGCCAAATAAACTGAGGCTCACCATGGCAGAAAGATTGATTAGGGGTATCAGTAGTAACATTAAACATGGATTATATTGGTAATACATTGTTACATGAATACCACAAATGGAAAAACTCACTAGTATACAATACAGACGTGTTTTGATCATATATATAAAATGATAACTTCAACAGTTCTACCAATATCTGTCGAGCTCAGGAACATATGCAGGGTTTGGCTGACTGTTGGCTAATCTAGAATGACCTTAGCTAGGTTGACTGGAGAAACTTAAGTCCATGCCAGACTCTTATCTTTCAACTCACGAGCCTGCACATGTTCTCTGGGCAATGACAGAGGAATAAGCTCATGATTGAAAACATGCAAGTGCTTTGCTAAGCCTCTTACAACATCCCATTGGCCAAAGCCTATTTCCATACACAGAAAACAAAATCAGAGAAAGGCAGAGGTAAAGATGTAGGTCCACTAATATCTATTACCTGGAACACAAATCTATTTTTGGATTTTATTCCAATCACTTTCTGTCTTTCCAAAATCTATGCAATATAGTGCCAAAATGAAGCATAATTTCCAGAGAAGTAGCTGGCCCTTTAAAAAAATGCTTGTTTTCTGTAATGATATATACTGAATAACAATGTGGTCATCTTTTATTCTCTCACAAATACGTATTGCTTGCTTGTTTCAGGTGCAATGCTGAAAGGTTTGCTGCCTAAAAATGAACAGAGCAGTCACTTAATCCTTTTGAAATTTAACCATATAGTTAGTCTTTGTGCTTAATCATGTTAGTATAAACATTCATGTGTTTGAACTCCCAAAATTTAATATTCCAATAGCAGCCCCTAAGAACTCAAGCAAAACAAACAAACAAAAACCAACAGATGAAAAACAGCAGTTCACTTAAACAGTTCTTCTCTGTTATCCACATAGCTCCTGCAGCAGATGCCACGTTCTATCCAGTCTCACATACCAAATGCAACCCGAATTCTTCTCTCCTTCTTTTAGCCTTGAGTTTTCTTACAAAAAAAGAGCCATCAGTATTTTACTGGCTGTAACGTGTCTGCAACTACCTCAATTACAACATTTATTTCTCATATTGGATGAGTCAGGTGGAAAAAGCAGGGACATTTCTCCCAGGTTCACAGATAAAATGTTACATGTATTGGCATTATTGGAGCTGGGAGAGAGGTATAGTTGTCTAGTTCAGCCATTTTCAGGATGTTTATTATTAGTTTCATTGTAAAGCAGTAGAATGGTCTTTTTGAATTCCCTAATGAAATTTTTGTGCAGTGTCTGTGACTTACTTGTGGAATACTTAAAGACATGCCTTTTCTGCTTAAATTGAAAGTACAGTGCCCACAGCCTATTAATTTAGCTTGGACCAAGCTAAAACTAATAGAAATATTCTAAAATAATTCAAAATTTTCTTAAGCTTTACCAATTCTGAAGATTCTTCTCTCGTGTCTCACTGCATTAACACTCAGAGATGCTAATGTGTGAAATATATGCTGCCACTTCATCTCCGGTCCTTACACAAACATAACTAAGTGCAGCACCGTTTCCTACTAAACCTGAATTTGGTATGAGAGTTCATCTCAATATAGAACAAGGAAATGAAATATTTATCACAGTAAACTGGAGCTTGCATTCCAGATAAGACAAACAAGTCATGAGTTCTTTAGAAAATGAAGTTGAAGATTACACAATCAGCACTTAGAATTTCAGTTGATCTCCTTACCCAAGCAGAATTAATCATGAGAAAATATCTTCTACCCTTACTCCAGCAACTCTTAATATTTCCATATGTGTGGGTATTTGGGGTGTCACCAGAAACCAGATTTTAAACAGACTTTCACTAGTTTATAATAATCAGAATCTCCACCAGCCCCAGTCCCTGAGAAAATGGGGGAGTCCTAAAGGATGCCATTTCTGCTCAACCATGGTTCTTCTTTCATGTATGATTTTTTCCCTCAGAGCTCCTCATTGAGTCAACTAAGATTCTTTCAGTGTGGCTTCATGATCTTTTCCTGCCCGGTACTGCTGCCTCTTCCTTCCTTTCATGTATTTCATGTCTGAGGTACAATTTGAAATTTATTCCTTCTCATTCACTCTTCTAGCTCCATTCACCTTTTACTGACATTATTCCTTTTCTCTCCTAAATGAAATCTTTGAATTGCTATTTCTAATTTATTGTCTGTTTCCCGATGGATCCAAACATCACCTCAGCACATATCATAAGATCTACTGCAGATCAATAATCATTTAATAAATGATATCATGTTAAAAGTGACTCTTGCATTTCTTACCTTAAAGTTTGGTAGTTTAGTAAAAGATTTGGACAGGATAAGTGGGATGTTTGGGAAGACTGCATGTATTGCTTTACCTGGAATAATGTCAGTTAATATCTGCTTTCCAGATGTCCCCTCTGACCTAACATTTGCTGCTATGAAAATTATTTTGGAAACCATACACTATACTGACTCCCTAGTGATAATGTATAGCATCTACGTCTCCTCTAATTACTTATGTTTCAAATACGCCTTTGAGTTCCCAAATTATCTTAAAATATTCAACTATGTGATGTTGTTCTCATTTTTTCATATCTCCTTTTAATTCAGCAGTGTCTATTTATTGCATTTAATTGTAATTATTGTTTTTAATTTGGCACAGTATTATATGCACAGGACTTGGATTTTACAAAGTAAATAGGCAACATTTTAGGTCAAGTTGCATTTCTCTGGATAAAAGATTAATTTGAAAGATCAATTTTTACTTCATTTTCTAGTTCACAAAGAGCATTTATAATGGCTAGTCTTCCATGACAGATTCTTCCTCCAGTGGGGATGACATACTTCCCTTGGGAAAATCTCTCTGGGCAGCTGCAGCCACAGGGCAGGTTGCTGACTTCAGCTAGATTATATGCAACACACTGAAAACTTGCAGGTGCCTGGAGTATACCAGAAAACATTTGTCTTTCTTAGTAGAAGAATTGGAAAAATTTCAATTGACTGTGCCAGTTTTCTCACTTATAAATGTTTTAATGGAACATTTCTGTGCTATGCAGTTAATTTGCCAGGATATGTGCTGCTATGCATGAAGGCATCACCTATTCTCACTTTATTTTCAATTTTTAATGAAAATGCATTAAATATAATATATTTACTTATTTTAACATGTTAAGACATCCTTTGATTTTGTACATTCCTTGTGGTCAAATAAAACACTGCTTGTGTCCACCTCTTCACACTTCTCCATTTGTCTGTGCCATGACAAAGTCTAAAAGGCAAGGTTAAAACAGGTAATAACAGAAAATATTCAATTTAAACACAGTGAAAAAATTGTTCTTGAAGTCAGAATCAACTTCAGATTCTGAGAGTAAGGCTGAATTCTATTTCAGTCCAAAAAGGTGAAACAATGATACGTATCAAAGCATGAACAACTTGAAGTTTGGTCACTACAAAGTGAACATTTCTGATTGTTATCTGTTAATAAAATGCTTTCTTAAAATCACAAGGGGAGGAAAAAGGGTAAGAGATTAAAAATAAGTCATACATGTTATACGTGTGTACAAAGTGCCCAAAGTGAATAGCACTATTCTGTAATATAAACATGCACTAAGAAGAAATTTAAATTTAAAAAGTCATGTAGTAGTTACAAATGAGATAGTGACATACATAACTTTATTTTGTTGTTTTTCACCATTCATTAACTTCAGACAGCTTTGTATTTCCATCGAGGGTACAAAGTCCAATGTTGTTGGAATTAAATATGTAATATAAAGACATTATAAACTATTTTTAAAATGAGATGATGTCACAGTTGATTACCATATATCTTTCCAACATTTGCCTTAATGAATTTCCCAAAATTATCACTTTTATCATTCAACAAGTGTAAATGCCTCCACAGAATAACAAGTAAGAATAATATTGGATTTCATAATTTTCCTCTAGTTGACTAAAATTGCCTTTAAGTCTCATTTGTAAGGCCAGTCATTTGGTATTTGTCCTATATTCTGTTTAGATCATGGTTCAATCATAAGGAGGGAAGTAATTCTAGATATTTTTGTTTGAGAGATTTCATACAGGAAAGGAGTTTCAATATTTGAAGGACTCCTAGAATCAGAGAAACAAAATATACACAGAGGAGAGGAATCTGCCATTAGTGACCTTAACCATCTGCAGGATCCATGTGGGAGACTTTTGGAGGATGCTTAGAAGTTAGCACACACCTCTTGTTTTAGTCTAGGCCTTCTGGCAAGGGGATCCCAAAATTATGTTTCTTGGCTTCCTGTCCCTAGGCAAGTATAGAATGATAAATATGATATAGAAAAAAAAACCCTTACATTCTGTACAAGATCACAACCTGGAAAAGCACAAGTAACCCCAAGAAGACAGGCTCCCATATCTCTTTGTCTATGTTCATGGCTATCATGCATCATTATTATTTGTAGCTGCAGAAAGCTCCTTTAATTTGCGTGACAATTTTTCTCCAGATTTGGAAACGCCGACTTGGCTCTTTTCCCACATGTGTAACATCAATGCAATGAAAACACCACTTTGTGAATTCGTCCCTTGCTAAGTTTAAAAATTATCCCACTCTTCAAGGATACATAGCCTATGGTGTTAAGCTCCATTCTCATTCATATAGTTCCCCTCCTTGCCTGCTGTACCAGAAATCACCGTAGGCAAGTATAGGATAGAAACTGTTACACACCATTCCCACCTCCTCATAATAGAAGCAATCCATGGTTTCCCCTATGCCCAAATCTTATAGCTATAGTGAATATATATATATATATATATAAATTTTAAGCCCAACGATTTGGCCTGACTACCTTTTCAATGGTGAAGCTTGTTCGCATTCATGGATCTCATAAGATTCTTAACACAAATTCTGTTCTAAAGTAGATTGTTGTTACCCTCCTCACATGAAAATATCTCTTTCATGATCTTGAAATTTCAAGCTTATGAAGAGTCTCCAGTATGAGAAAGGGGACTCCAGACCTTAGGAATGGAAAAGCCTGCCCCCTATAGAGTAAAAAGTAGTTTTCATGCTTTCATAGTGAGTTTCCAGCAGTAGGAGGACAATACTACATCTCTGTAGGTCACTCTTTCCCATCATATTTATAATAAATCAACTTGCAATACTTCCTAAAGAATTGCCCTTTTTTTGTAGATGCAAAAGTGAAAAACATTCCTCTAGCAAAGTCTTTGTGGATTCAGATCTGTGTCTCTCTTCATGCCCCTAAACTGTCTGTGAATAAGGATGGATTCTATGCTCCTCTATCAAAGAGAAAGAGAAGCTCAGAAACTCCATTGTGTGACTTATGATGAGACATATAGAGATATTTTCGGATGTAAGTGGGATAAATGCTCTGGCCTACCTAATTGATGGGACTTACAGTTATGGGACATAGCAGTGGCTGGAAATAAATAGAAACTGTTTATCTGAATAACAGTAAAGTAGGAAGAAATTGACAGGCATGGAAAACAATATGCCTAGGGGAGCTGAGTATGGTGCTGAAGAGCATCCATGAATGAAGAATTACACTATTGAAAGGCAGGTGTGAGTACCTGATCAAAACATTCATACTTCTTCCAGCAGGATAGGATGAAAGAAAAGATTTCAGGATCTTAAACTAGAATGATTTCTAAAGACTGGCCAGGTGCAAGCTCTGTGACCAAGCTCAGACATGAAGCTAGGCAGCAGGCCTCAAAGAGTCTCGTTCAAACCAGGTGTGATGTTCTGATTTATGAAGTATAAATCATAGTAAAGAATCAGAGAGCAATCTGTGTGCAGACATCTACAGAAGCAGAGAGGTGATTTCGCCTCAGAAAACTAAGCAGTAGAATAGAAAACTCCAATCCCTTAGTTAGAGTGCAGACTGAGATGATAGTACCTGGAATGGTGAAGCAGGTACAACCAAGGCAGAAGCCCTTTCAAGAGGATGATAGTGTAGGGAAGATTATTGTATCAGAAACTTATAATTTATTTACTACTACACACAAGAGATCCTGACAGCGAAGAATCAGGAATAAAGGAAAGGCTGAACTAAAGAGAAAACACTATCAATAATATTAGCTGTCAGTTGTAGATCCATTATCAATTTTCTGGCACTTTGCTTTAATTTTTATGGTTCTGGGGATTGATTTCCTATGTAATTTTAATGTTTTTCCATTAATGATTACAACTACTTGCAATGTAGTTATAGTTGTGTAACAAAGAGACTAGGCCCCAAGAAGCTAAATTACCAAAATCAAATGAACTGAATTAAAAAAATGTTAATTTTAATTATAATCTGCTGATAAACATAAACTTGAGCATATTTCCTTCAGTCCTTACAGTGGCCAAGAATATTTTTCCAAAGACGTCTGCATGATTATCTATTTCCAAAGATTCATTCTCTCTCTCTCTCTCTCTCTCTCTCTCTCTCTCTCTCTCTCTCTCTCTCTCTGAGACAGAATCTCATTATATAGTTCATGTTGGCCTTTACCTCATGGTGATCCTCCTGTCTCAGCCTCCCAAATTCTGAGATTGCAGGTGTGTGTGTGCTATCATGGTTAGTTTCGCAGTTTCCTGTAGTGTGAATTCTCCAGCTCTGCTCACAAAGAAATTAATCTATTTCTCTGTCTCCTTAGAAATGGTATGTAGAGCTGGATATAGTGGCACACACCTGTGATCGCAGCACTCTGGAGACTGAGGCAGGAGGATTGCCATGAGTTCAAGGGCAGCCTAGGTTACATAGTAAACCCAAGGCCTGCCTCAACTACATAGTGAGATTGTCTCAAAGAAAGAGAGAAAGAGAGAGAGAGAGAGAGAGAGAGAGAGAGAGAGAGGAAGGAAATAAAGAAGAAAGAAAGAAAGAAAGAAAGAAAGAAAGAAAAAGAAAGAAAGAAAGAAAGAAAGAAGGAAAGAAAGAAAGAAAGAAAGAAAGAAAGAAAGAAAGAAAGAAGAAAAAAGAAAGAAGGAAAGAAAGAAAGAAAGAAAGAAGAAAGAAAGAAAGAAAGAAAGAATGAAAGAAAGAAAGAAAAAGAAAGAGAGAGAGAAGGAAAAGCTCATGTAGAAAATGACAGAACTGATGTTCCAGTTATGGAAAACTTAAGTGGCCTGGATGTTTCCAATTCGAATGCCACTCTTGGGATGCTCCTTATCAGAATATCCCATCATATTATTAGATCAGGAACATAGAGAAAAACTCAAGGGTGGAATCAAAATGTCAAAGAGCTTGAGGCATTCTTCCTAGCTGACATGGCTATTGGCAGAATTTGGCTCTTGTAGGACAGTTATCCTCAGCTCCTAGATGCCACCTGTGTATCTTTGCTATGTGCCTCTCTCTAGACATAGTTTGTATATCAGTTTGCTCCTTGAGGCCTGCAGAAGAGTGCCTCCGGTGCAGGCAATAAGCAGAGCTACATAATCATGGAAGTGCTATCTCATCTCCTTTGCCATATTCTATTTGTTAGGAGCAAGTTACAGATTCTGCCCAAATCCAAGGGAAGGAATATCAGGGACCCCTGCAGTGAGTCCCCAATGTCTTCCAAGGTGGTATGGCACATGATGAAAAGAAAGAGTAAGAGACAAAATAGTGACTAAATGGGATCTGAGATGACCAATTGTTCACCGGGGACAGAAAGTCACAAAGCAGTCAGAACCTTGATATTTATCAGTAACATTTACATTGATGAAAATGGTGGTGGGGTTATCGGATGACTCAGAGGGTGGCAGTGTTCTTAACCTAATGAGGATCTTACATTGATGAGAATGGTGGGGAGAGATGGGGCAGGTTAATAAGGTTGTCCTGTCTCCCAGGTGAAACATTTTTTTTCTTATTACCCTGTTCTCTAGGAACCATAACATCTTCAGCCGATGTAACTTTTCCCCGGAGCATCACAGCATCATGGGACCATTAAGACCTAAACTGTGACCAAAGGCACATAGAGCTGTTTCTACATACCATAGCTAGCCTGCATGGCAAGATACTAGGCATCCAACAAGTCCTAATCACAGTTTAATTAGGAAATGATTTTTCAAAAAAAATTATAAAATGGTCCTCAGCAAAGGAAATTACATAGAGTGTGAACATTTGAGGTCATATGAGGGTCTATTTATTATTCATTGATCCATTTATCCGTTCATCCATCCATACAGTGATTTCCACATTGGAACTTTGGCATTTGGTTTTTCCTTTACCTGGGATAATTTTACCTAAAACTGCACAACTCAATCCCTGCTTTCCTCTCCTTTCTGTTCAAAACTTAACTCGTCAGTGCAGAAAACCCAAGATCAGCCGATATATTGCAGTTTATCATAGACAAGAGAGATTGAAAAAGAAAAAGGAAAATTTTTTGCTATTTTGCCCAGAAGGCTGATCTCAAACCAATGAGTTGAAACAGTGCTGTTTCAGTCTCGCAAATATCTAGGATTGTAGATGCAAGTCAGTTCCTAGAATTCTCAACAGCTCTTATACGTATTTTGTATGTCTATTTACCAGTTCATTTACTGACTGTCTCTCCTATCACAGTGTAAGCACTGTAAGATAAGTGACTCTGTCTTGTTCACTGGTGAAATTTAAATTTAAAATGGTCTGGACACCGTTGGATTTTTAACACGTACTATGATATCTCCTTTGTCCAGTAGATCCAAATTTGAACTTTCCACCACTGGAACAGTGATGTTTGGAAGAGAAAAAAAAGCCTACTCATTGTTTGTAACTTTTCTCAACAGTGAAGCCAAAAATCCAACTTGACGAAAACCTGTTCAGGCTGAGAGTGAATCATGCCTCGAATCTAACTAGACATAAAAGAGTGATACTTCAGTCTAAATGCTGTTCTCACCCAAGCAACATGCAGTGTTTGTGTTAGTTTGTTGAAACATTCATCACTGTGCTTTGTTTTTTGCTCTTTATTTGCATAAAATATTGTAGCCATGGCTCCAAAAGAGATAGAGATATCAGCAGTAAAGCTAAGAGGGAAGCTGTGAAAAATGTGAAAGGGTTTAAGTTAGAAATCATTGTAAGATTTGTTAAAGTCCTGGAAAAATAAATTCCTAAATGTAACCTTTGGGCCTCAGAATCAAATATTTGGTTTTCCATTATTTCTTTTAAGAAAAATATGTGCAGTTATTGAACTTTTACATGTTCAAACACAAATTTGGAATGAATTGAGTTCTACAACCAAGGTATCAATGTATTCACTGAAAAAATGAATGAACAAACATTTGTTGGACACCCACCATGTATAAAGAGTAGTGCCAAGAAGACAAGATGACCAATCAGTGAGCAACAAAATACAGAGCCTTCTAGGAGAAACAACTCATACAGAATAAAACACCCTGGAGAGACCCAGACAGAGGGAGATGGATCCTCTTGACACAGGAAGAAATTAAAAATGTAAAAAAGCTCGTCAAATATGTTGGGACTACAACTGAAACAGTTAGAAATTACAGGACACAGCATTTTCTTTTGCGGCAACCTGCCAAGTTCACAATGGCCTGACTCCGCAGCAGCCAACAGAGCCACCCAAACTCATTCCCGCCACTCATGGGAAGCACAGCAGCACTGAAGTCGGGGCTTGGTAAGCCCAGTGGAGAGTGGAGCCAGCAAAGGGACCTTCATTAATCCACGGTCAGTGCTGGGATTGGGACCCCCCCACAGGAAGGGCGTGATCAAATGAGCAACATGTTGGAATCTGGCAGGAGGAGCCTAAACTGGGAGCAACAGTGACTTCAGTGGGTTCCTCCTTCCCCAAAACAGATTCGAAGGATTTGCTTGGACTGGGCCATGCCCCCGGCCGGGACCCAATGAGCCATCTCAAATCCATTCCCTGCACCTAGCAAGCACTAACTGGAGAAGGCCTCTGCAGTTTGGTTGGCCCGGTGGGGAGGGGCAGGCATAGGCAGCTGCTGCTTGCACCTCCATGATAGGAGCAGTCAGGAGAGGGTGGAGATCCCTCACCAGTGTGCTTTGGAGGAAATGTGGCCAACAGGGAAGGGGGCTGGGACCTGCACTGTAACCTTTGTGGAGGAAGCCAGGGCCATAACAGGAGAGAGAGGCAGGAGGAGGCCCCCAGACCAGAACCCTGAGAGCCCTGTTCCAGGAGAGGGGAAAAACAAGGGAGACTGAGGGCAGCAAACACACAACAGCAGGTATGGCTTCAATGGACATTAAAAGATACCTTCGGGACCTTGTAGACAAGCTCAACACTGAAATATTAAATCAGGTAAAGCAAGATATGAGTAGAGTAATAAAGGAAATGCTCTCAGGGAGCATCTCTCAGGAAGATACAGACAGAAGAAGGGAGGAACACAAAAAAAGAAGAGAAACATTTGATAAAGAATATAAAGAAAATATAGAATACATGAAGCAGATTCAAAGAGACTACCAGGAAATTAAAAACTTCATTGAAAGCTGACAAAATGCCTTAAAAGAAACTAAGGATAGACTATCAAAATTTGAAGACAAGTTGGCAGTGTGTGATGATGAAAGGAAAAATCTTTTAAAAATAACAAGGAAACAGGCAGTAACAATACAAAGGCTAGAAGATGACAAGAGAATCTACAATTTAAGAATAAGAAATGTGAAGGAAGAAGCAGGAATACATACAGGTGAATTACAAAGGCTATTCATGGAAAGAATTAAGGAAAACTTCTCAAGCATGGGAAAAGAAAATGACATTCAGTTATGTGAGGCATATAGAACTCCAGCCACCTATAACCAAAACAGATCTATATGCAGACATATATTAATCAACATGCCAGAAATTCAATATAAAAAGAGAATATTAAAACCCATCAGAGAAAAGAAACAGATTACCTATAAAGGTAAGCCCATCAGGATCACGGCCGACTTCTCCACACAGACCATTGGATCAAGAAGAGCTTGGAGCAAAATATTCCAAGCCCTGAAAGAAAATAACCTCCAGCCCAAATTGATGTACCCTGCAAAACTCTCACTAGAAATTAATGGAGAAACAAGATGCTACCATGACAAAGAGGAACTGGGCAAGTTTGTGACCAGCAATCCAACCCTACTGAGAATACTGAAGGACATTTTAGAGAGAGAGAAAAAAAATACCAGGATTTTAGGAACAGTGGCAGAAAGGCCTCAATGAGTGGGGCAGGCAGTAGAATGAAGGAGAAAAGTAGACAAACAGCCTGAAAATTAGCATAGCAGAAATGAGGCAGAGAAGGATAACTAGAATCTCTAACAAAGATGGCCTTGATACGCTATATTGTTAATAGTTCACCAGGATTTAAAACCCACATTACTCACACTACTCTGCTTAGATGTATTATATTCTGTTCCAGTCATTCCACATGTACTAGATTTGAGGGCACAGACAGTAATCCCAAAAATAACAGGATATAGTATGGTAATCATCCTTAATTTCCTATTTAGTCAATCTAAAGCTCTGTAAAACCTACACTGTTTTACCATGACTGATTGTAAACGAATCTGGTTTGTTGGATTGCTGTTTTGTATTGACAGATTTTATTCAAAGCTGTTATGATTGATAGTATCAAGTCTGAGAGTATAGGCAACTGCACTTATGATGACAAGATTCACTAGAATATCCACTCTGGTTTGATTATTAACTGCCTTTGAAGTTTTATACTGTCTACAATGTTTTATTTTTACTAATATTGTTATGTACTGCTGTATTCAATTATACTGCTATATTTATTTATGCCTGATGATATAGGCAATTCTATTGAAGATAATAAGAAATAACACATCAATCATTGCAGATCACCTTATACTGTGCTTTTATACAACTTTTTGGTTTCATGTTTTTATAGGAATTTGCTTTGTTTTGTTTTTCTCTCTAATACAGAAAGAATAGAAATACATGCAGAGACTCATGTATATGTAGCTGTTTACACTCTCACTGCTTGACTGTCTACTTTGTGTGCTTTAATTTTGTAACATGAACAACTATTTCTAAGAGGACAATATGTAATTTATCAACTAGTGATTTCTTACTGTTTATCTTTTTTCTGAAATTCTGTATTATCTCTGCCCTTTACATGCTTTTTTTCTCTTTAAATAAAAATTTAAAAAAAGAATAGTGCCTCCTGCACTGGGGGCACAAAACATTGTTCTTTAAATAGTTTCAACTGTGAACGAAAGAGTTTACTAGAAAAATACAGAAACTTGACCCTGAGAATGAAGATTTTCTGTACAATAGTCTATTTTACAACCAAATGTAATCCAGAAAAGCAATTTAACAGAGGCATCAGGAATTTCCACAAATCTTATAGAAAGCACAAATTAAAACTGAAGCATCTGGAAATCATGCACTTAGAATATCACAAATGTTTCAAGAGAATGATAGAAAAGAAATCATTCAAAAGTATCTTAGGGGCTCATTTTTCTCAGAAGCTGAGAGCTATAAGGACTCAACTAATTTGGGCAGCAGTAAGAAATGCTTTACCTGAGGTCTACTAGTTTAAATTGTCCCATTATGTAAGTTGCTTCATGTAGATGAAGACTGAGCATACTGAATTATGTTGCAATGTTTTCTAGCACTACAAAAGAAGCACCACTATGCATACCATTTGATCGTGTGGATGCTGAACAGACTGACTTCTAGATGCTGAGCTCTGTTGAAAAATACATACAAGGTGTGACTGGCAAGCAAATGTTGGAACCAAGGCATTAATAGTTAAGAGGAAGGGCCTTTCAAGGAAATTTGACAATATTCTATACCAGAAACTATTTAGCTCTTAAAGCTAATCTTAGTGAGGGGAAGTGAGGATGCCAGTGACAGTGAGAGTATAATTCAACCATAAATGAAAGAGAAAATCAGTCATGATATGATACAAATTGAATCTTTTCCACTACCAATCCTATTTCATGATGCTGAATATTATGCCCAAATTTTCAAAGTACCTATCAAGAGAATACCTAGAAGGGCCAGGGATTTAGCTCAGCAGCATAAACGCCTGCCTGGAGAGTGTATGGTCATGAGTTCGATCCTTGGTACCAAAAAATAAAAAAAAAATAAAATAAAAAAACAGAGAGAGAATACCCAGAGCAGGGACAATAGGTATGGATACTCTACAGGAACTCACTCATTATCTGAAAACAACATGAAATCAATTTCAGAGTGAATTAAACCTGGACTTTGCTTTTTACCTAACTGCCTCACTTTTATCATCTTTTGCCATTAGTGAGAAAAAGCTGGGGATACCAATTCAAAGAGCAGTGTAAAAACTCAGAGGTGGTCATGGTGGATAAAATTTATTTCATAAACGATTCTCACATATGGACATTCCCTATGTAAGACATAGAGTTTCTAACTGGCAGAGAAATATAATAAATAAACAGCCTTCAAGTCAATTGGGCCCATCGAACTATATAACACCTGGGTAGCAGAGCCTTGTGTGATATAATTAGCTGTTAAATGATCATAGTTTAGGGGCTGGGGATTTAGCTCAGTGGCATAAGCACCTGCCTTGCAAGCATGTGGTCGTGAGTTTGATCGCTGGTACCGATAAAAAAAAATGATCATATTTTGAGGGTGATTAAAATCATACAAAATATTTATCTAAAATATAGTATATTTTCATTGGAAAATTGTTTATCCAGTGCCACTCAGGAAGCAGAGAAAGAAAGGCTAGAAATAAACCCTTCCAGATAACTCTACTGGTAACCCAGATCCAAGAAACCCCAACTACTAGTAGTGCATTCAATAATGAACTCATCAGTGGATTAATCCACTAATGAACATAGTGCCCTGTAATCAAATCACTTTTCAAGACCTCACTTCTGAATAAATACATGAAATTTTGGGAGAATATTTTAGATATAAACCATAATACATTACCAACATAAAACTATTTTTTATAAAAAAGATTTCAGAAAAAGATAGATCTCACTTTGTATTTTCTTCATCTTCACATAATATGAGTTTTCAGGCAGGATCTGAAACAATAGCTAATCCAAAGGGTTTGTGCTTTAAATTGTTTCTGTGCCTTATTATTCTATTTTTTTAAATTTTGAGTGGGAAGATGTAGGTATCTAGACCAATGTAGCATCTTATTTTGTAAGTAGAAGAAGTGAGTAGAATTATAAACCACAGCACTAGAGTTATCAAGACAGCTTAACATATTCCTGCAAATGAGATATCCTCTGACTCTGTTTGGATTAGCTGAATATAGTTTCAGTATATTTGGGACCATTAATATTTACAGAAGGGAAGAATTATAGGGCCAAGACATAGAAATATTATGTGCTGTTTTGGGTCATTTTATTTGTTCACTTGGCTGTGACACAGTGCCCAGATATTTGGTCAAACATTATTGTGGATATTTTTGTGAACATTTTTTAGATGACATATTACTTAAAGCAGATTCTCTTCTACTATTCAATCATTTAAAGGCATAAGTAGAACAAAATACAGAGATTTCTCATGGCAGACAACCTCAAAACTTGAACTGTGATATCAGATGTTTCCCAGATCTCCATTTTATTAGTTCACTATGCAGATTTTTACTGGCCAACTCCATAATTTTGTGAGCTAATTCTTTGATTTAAAATTTTCTCTTTCTATAGACTCACAGCTTATTTGTTCTGATTCTCTTGAGAACTCGAATATAGATTGAATTTCCTTACCCAAAATCCAAGGAACCAGAAGTATCATGGATTTGAGATTGTTTTCAGATTTTAGAGTATTTGCATATACATAATCACGTATTTCAGGGAAGAGATATAAATCTAAACACAGAATTCATTTATGTTTTGGTTGCATGCTCTTCTCACAGGCTGAAGGTAATTTTACATATTTTTTATATTCCTGTGTCTTTACTACAACCTATCATGTGAGATGCAGTGTAGAATTTTCCACTATTGCATCACGTCAAACCTCAAAATATTTTGGATTTGAATCATTTCAGATTTTGGATAACTAAAGGTCCAGGAAAACCTGCCAGGCATTTTTTAAACAGAAGCACTGTCATGTGAAGTTTTGAGACTTGTTTTTAAAAACCTACTTTCCATTTGGAAGCATCCTTATTCTCACTATACAGTCAAAAGTAGATACTAAACAGAGTACAAAAGATATAGAAGGATGGGATTAGTGAATACTGCTACTTCAATCTCTGAGAACTTCCCATTGAATGTACTCCCGGGATAACATATTTCCCTACAGTAAGCAGTGGCTTTCAAGATAATTACATAGACTTCATGGCTCCTCTGGGTGACATTCATGCTCCTGCAGTGTAGGTAACAATGTAACATCTTCCTCACAATAAGATGCTGAAAAAAATCAGTTCTCTTATACAGTTTTTCTCATGTACTCTAGTTTAGCTTCTCAATTTACAATAAGTGTGCTTAAGAGAAAAAAGTAGGAAATTGGAGCTAAAACTGTCCTTCAGTACTCTTAGTGCTCAAGAAAAGTGACATTTTCTTGACTTCTCTCCTTATAGGAAATATATCAGCAAAGACTTTTCCAAAGAAACTTCAAAAGAATCACTTACAGAATTTCTAAAATTGGTACTAAGGAATGGAGCTACTTGCATGTGTTAAGACAGTGAAATGCAGGAAAAAGTCATCAAGAGTTGTGCATAAATTTTATTTATTTACCAAATGCTTAAGAATGCTTTATTGTATGAAAAGGCCTAGGATTCAAAATCTGTCTACAGTGACTAAGAAAACATCATACTTAACTTTAGGAAGTTAATAATTTAGAATACAAATAGCCAAATGAAGCATTACTCATAAGATAATAAAAAACTCATACTCTCTGGGGTACAAAAAGAAATCTGCTAAGAAATAACATTAAGGGTTTCACTCACCCCAAAAAAGAAGAGTAAATAGCATGAATCAAAATTTTGCAAATAATAATAGATTTAAAAATTACTACTTCAGTAAAGACATTTTTAAAGTGGTATTTTTGCAAAAATAATAATTAAATTCATGTTGCTTTTCTTTTCTCTTCTCTTCTTTTCCTTTTCTTTTCTTTTTTCTTTCTTTTCTTTATTTACATATCTTTTGAAATGCTGAGGATGCAGCCCAGGACCTTTTACTTAATAGGCAAGCACTCTACCAATCAGTGCTGTTTGACTACAGTTTTAAAAGTTGTATCATGTCATAGTTTAGCTTTTAATCTCTCAAGCAAATTACAGAAAACAGAACAGCAAAGATGTGTATACATGTGAATTGAGCAAACAAGTAGATTGCTTTAAAAATATTAATGCAAACCTGAAGTCGAGCAACTATTTAGAAGACAAGAAAATGCAACGGTTAAATTTAAAATTGAGCACGGCATGGTAGCACATGCCAGTAATCCCAGCACTTGTCAAACTGAGACAGTAGGTTTGCCTGGAGTTTGGGGCCAGCCTGAGATAGTGAGTTCAAGACCAGCCTCCACTAAATAGTAAGACCCTGCCTCAAAAATAAGTAAGTAAATAAATAAATAAAATGCATTAACAAAATGAAGGCTGGTTGTTGTAATGTTCACAAGATCAAATAAATCTATAGCTTTCAATTTCTTATAAGAGGTGCAAAAGTACACTTGTCAGGATGATATATGCCTTGATAATTGTAGAACTGTAGAAAGAAAATTTAAACATAATTATGCTTTTTAAATTTAATCTACCAAAATACCATCTTTCCAGGAAAACTCATACTGGATATCTCCTTTTTTGAACTCATGTAGAATTATTCCAGCAAAGCAAAAAAAGAAATTCTTTTCTTTGATCCATGGCATCTACAGATTACAGAAAGAATTTCAAAAAGTGAAAGTATTAATTGTATTATGTGACTTTAATTGAGTTTATTTCCTTTCTCCTTTAGATTTGTCTGCCAGCTATGCTTTAAGTGTCTGAAAATTTGTGAGGATGAAAGGACATGACTGCTTTCTCTTTTTTGTATTGCACTGCAGGAAGTCAGTGCCTGTGCTAATGGGACTGCAGTAAAAGCATAGATATCCCTGTGAAATGAAAGTGATTGGACATTGTTCTAAGAAGCATTAAAATTTTGTCATTAAAAAGAATGTGGATGTGATAGATATGTGCATTTATTATTTTATCTTAAAGTGTAACAAATTACGTAAATTAACTTCATGCTGAGAAGTAAAGATATTACTCAACTGTATGAAACCTCATCTTGGGTGAGAATTATTGTACAGTTTCTTCTGTGTTTGAATGAGGTACTTCAGTGTGAATAAAAAGATACACTTATTGCATTCTAGAAAGTAAAATAATAACTTCGCTTAAGAAAACCTCATGCTATCATTTTGCTGTTATTTTGTGTAATTCAAAAGTCACATGAGTGCAGATTTGAGAACTTTGTGCAAATCATAAGTTTTCGTTTTTAAAACAATACACTTAACAATTACATTAGCAGTAAAGAGGCTCCTTCTGAGCTATTGTTCTTGATGACTGTGTCTCAATCTTGAATTTGAAAGACTCTAATGTTAGCAGTCTGTGAACAATGTAAAAATTGCCACCGAAGTTTTATAGGCACAAATCTTTTCCTTGTCATAAGAGCTCTGAAATTGATTTAAGATCTACAAAAAATTAGAGAAATAAACTTTTAGAAAATATTTTTCAAGCCCTGAGACTGTATGTAGCAATGTGAAAGGAATAAACCAATTCTAAAGATGCAGGCATACTGACATTGTAAATACAAAGCATGTACACTATTATTTATATACCATAAAAAGTGTCCCTATACTGGAGTCTGCATTCTTAGTTACACAGACAATTAGAGTCGGATGACTGAAATTGCACGCATATTTTAAAACAATTAAACTTACCCTTCAAAACAATAGGGAGACTTGAAAGATTCTTATTATCTATATAGAAAACACTTCTTTTAATTATTTTACTTTGAGAAATATGATTCAATAAATGAAATAAAAACATAAATATCAAGGAAATTCCAAAGCAGGAAGTGTTCTGCAGTCGCAGATACTTCTTCATTAGCCCAAAGGATGAAAGTAAATAGAAGAAAAGATGGAGAAACCAAAAAGTGGAGAATTTTTTGAACATTTTCTCTGTACTCATTGCTAGTAAAGTAATGAGCTTAAGAGACAAACAGACACATTAGACTAGAATGTACAGTGTCTGCAAGGGTGCCCTGAGGTTTGAAAAAAACACTCATCTTGTGGTGCAGTCCTCTAACACAAAATTGTTCTTTTAAAAACTCTTTAAGACCCTACTTGGGCAGTGTTTATATACTGTATAAGGGGCAAAGAATTTCCATTACATTTGTAGCAATTGGCTTCTAACTTTACAAAACTTACTGGAAACAAAATTGCCGTCTTACTCTAAACAATTAGAAAATTGTTCAAAGCAAATGAAAAGGCAGTTTTCAGACATAGGACAACAGACAGTGTGTTACAATCATCTCTAAGAGCATGAAAACAAAGGGAGCCCTATTTTGAGCTCTATCGTTATCAGATAGTTCCTTTGGAAACAGCTCTCTAAACTTGTTCCAGGTCCCTCTTGCCCAGAATAAAATGGACAAAACAAGCTAAAAATGGTGTCAAAAGTTTATTTGAGAATGAGGGGTGAAGGGGTAAGGGAAAAACTGATTCTGTGGCGCAAACTTTGGTCAAAGAAAAGAAAAGGTAAAAGCAAAAATAAAAGTATGCTCTGTGTCAAGACAGTAGAGGGGGTTACTGTGAGGAATTACAGTAGTGGGCCCCTTGTGGCAGCTCATCTCTTTTGTGTTGTCCACATCTGGGAGCCCATGAGAAGTTTCACATATGGGGTCCTGGGAATTAATTCTGCACCCCTTGGGATCTTGTAATTGACAGATTTGGTTCCTCCTATATCACTGGTGTTGCCTTACCTTTCTGCCAAGAGGCACTTCCTGGAGTTTGGTGATTTTGGGTGGGAAAACAAGCAAAAACTATGGTTTCTTTGAGTTGAGGAAGAATTTCAGGATACTAGAATTTCACAATGGAATAACCTAAAGGAGGAAACTACACAGAGAATGAGCTCTGGAAAACAACTTTGCTGTTCCTTTTGATTCCTGAGTGACTGCTGTTGACATGTTTAGGGCAGTATAGAAAGATCAGTTAACAGACAAGAATTTCTAGCAAATCAAGTGGGGCTTTTTGTTGTTACAGTTAGTTTGGTTTGGTTTGGTTTGGCACTTTTTTTGAAGGGTTAATTACTTAAGGTAAAAAATAGGTCTTTTGTGGTATGTCACTACTTCCTACCCTTTTTTTTTTTTGGAGATAGGGTCTAATTTGTTAATCTTTCCAAATGTAAACCCAGGCTTAAATTTGTGATCCTCTTACATTAGCCTGCCAAAGTTCTGGGATTATAGGTATGCATCTTCTCTCGCAGGTAGCTCAAGTGTTTTTATCCATTTAGGTTACTCTAAAGCAATTTAAGATTTTGATCCCTACTTAAAAGTATAGCTGATGATTTTTTACCTTGAAATGTTATTTGAAATCGAAGTAGATATTTGAAAATGAGAGAAGACAAATTTTTAAGCACCTTTGTTGAAATGTAACTAATACAGATTAAATTGTGCTTTTTATGGTATACAATTTGATGAGTTTGGACATATACATAAATGTGTGTTCAAAAGTGTGTGATAGAATTTGAGAAACACATCTGAGATGCAATCTGTGGTTGAACTCAAAACCTTCAATGGTCTTTTAGTGAAGGTGTGTAAAGAGGTGTGAAAATTGACAATTAGTGAGCTCGCTTCTTGGTAGCATTAAGGTGAGTGCATTCATGTGCTCTTTTAATTTAAAATATTATAAAAGCCTCTCAGCTAAGTAATTGAATCTCAGTTGTAGAGATCAGCAAAGAGGAATTCTGAAAGATCATTTACTGATGGTTCTACAACACTAAATACAGATTTACTCAAGATCCACAGCAGTTATACATATATGATATTCCAAAGCCCAATCTCATCTCAGCAGAATGAGTTGGCAGTGTTTCTGAACTTAATTTCAATAAACACATTCTTGGAGATTGAGTCATGGCCTACAAATTTTGCCTCACTTAGCCTCTGGGTAGTCATCTAAATTTATCTCCAGTACTTGCCTCTCTTTTACTGTGAGCCATCATGGTTCCTAGGTGGAGGCACACAGTACATTCCTACCTCAGCCTTCCCAGAAATGCACATTCCCACTTCCTTTTAGTTTCTTACTTCCTCGTTTCATTCAAGCTTTGGATTAAATATCAATTCCCTCTGGAGAATCACCCAATTGCCTTATATAAAACAGTAATGCCTGGGCCAGGTATTTAGCTCAGTGGCATGAGTGCCTGCCTTACAAGTGCAAGGTTGTGAGTTTGATCCTCAGTGCCAAAATAAGCAAACAAAAACTAGAAAATAAATGAATAAAGAAAATAGTAATCCCTTCCATTTTCTATATTTTTACTTTTCTTTATTTCTCTCTATAGCACTTTTGTCTACCAGATAAGTTGATATATATTGTTTATGTTTTTAAATTGTATCTTTCTAGTTAGAACTAAGCCAAAGGTCAAAGATGCTATCTGTCTTGCTCCTTAATTTCTCCTCAGTGACTAGTACATGCCTGGCACAAAGAACTTTCTCAGTAAATGTAAATGAAAGAATGAGTGAACCAATTTTAGGCTATAGATCGTTTGAGAATCTGTTAAAAATTATGAATTCCGTAAAATGTCTATTTATGCAGTTTTAGTATTTTTAGCAGGAAAGTCAGTCGATAAAACTGTATGGTTTACATACACTTTTCTTTAAGATAACTAAAGAATCGGAGAAGTAGGAAAGTGAGATAGTATTTTTTAAGAAGGGATATTCTTAAACATAGGGAAATGATTAAATTATTACAGAGTAGTCAAAGAATTCCAAAGGAATGAACTTGATATGATATTGGACTTGACAAAGAAGGCAATAGTGACATGAAATGAAGTACAGATAGCTAATAATTTGTATGAGGTTAAAGAATGTGGATCATAGTAAAGAGCACTGCTATAGACTCTTAAGAATATGTAGAAATTACTTGCTTTGTTTGTTTGTTTTGGTTTTATTTTTTTCTTTTTGAGACAGGGTCTTGCTATGAAGTTCAGGCTGGCCTTGAGCTCACTTTGTAGCCCAGGCTGGTCTCAAACTCACAAAGATCTCCTGCCTCAGCCTCCCGAGTGTTGGGATTACAGGTGTGAGCCACCACTCCAGGCCTTGTTTTGGTTGTTTTTCAGACAAAGTCTTACCATATAGTTTTGGCTAACCTCCAATTCAGGGCAATCCTCCTGCCTCAGTTTCCAGAGTGGAGGGATTATAGCAAGATGCCAGCATACTCAGCTCTATTTGTCCTCTCTTTAATGAATAATTTACTGGTAGAATTAGTTCTAAATTCCCAGGTTTCTTGATATATGCTTTCTGAATGAAATGCAATGGTTCACCTCACAGTCTTTGAAGAATGAGATGAATTCCATCACCCTCTTTGATTTTTAATTTTTTTATTTTAAAGAGAATAGAACAAAAGAGGACAGATCTAAGCAGATCAGAACAGAACAATGTAAGCAACACAGCACTTCACAAAAGACTATTGGATATTAACAGTACCTATCATAATGTCTCTTTCTTTGAAATAGTTGAGCTTAGATTTACACACAATAATGTCAAACATAACAAAGAAGAATAAAATAACTCAAGAGAATGGAAGTATTCCAAGGCATTCTGAACCAAATAACTGAAGATGAACAATGGCTGCTATATTATCTCATTTTCTATAAAAATTTTGTTTTTACTATCATACATATTAAAATCCAATAAGACATAACATGACAGAACCAATGGTAATAGAAAAACAAAAGCATGGTAGGACTTCAGAGCAAGATGATATTAAATCAACACTGGCTGCCATATTGTCTTGTCATCAAAGTAACTATTCATATGATCACATATATTAAGATCAAACAAAACAGAATAAAACCATTCCAACCAATTAATGAAAACATAAGACATCAAAGCAGTATAATGGTTAACCATGATTTCCATAAAGTCTTATGTAATCTTAACATTTCTTACACTAGAGAGACTATACAGTATCTATACATGTAAGTTGGCTTTATTTCACTTATGAGTATAGATTCAAGATGCATCCATTTATTTATAAATATCTCAATGTGATCATTCTTTATAGCTGAGTAGTACTCCATTGTATAAAAGTACCACAATTTTTTTTATCCATTCTTTGGTTGATTGGCACTTAGGTTGTTTCCAAGATCTGGCTATTACAAATTGTGCCACTATAAACATGGGTGTGCATATATCACTGTGGTAAGATGTTTTCAGTTCTTCTGGGAATATGCCTAAGAGTGGAATAGCTGGGTCAAATGGGACCTCCAACCCCAACTTTTTGAGGAATCTCCAGATTGACCTCCACAGTGGTTGCACCAGTCTATATTCCCACCAACAGCGCAGAAGGGTTCCTTTTTCCCCACAGCCTCTCCAGGATTGGTTGTTGGTAGTTTTGTTGATCCTGGCCATTCTGTCTAGAGTGAGATGGAATCTTAGTGTGGTTTTAACTTGCATTTCTCTAATGACCAATGATGATGAACATTTTTTCATGTATTTATTTGCCATTCACATGTGTTCATCTGA
The DNA here is from genome assembly GCA_004027455.1 of Hydrochoerus hydrochaeris. NCBI lineage: Eukaryota > Metazoa > Chordata > Mammalia > Rodentia > Hydrochaeridae > Hydrochoerus > Hydrochoerus hydrochaeris. The sequence goes on from PVLA01000109.1 coordinate 813,958, forward strand.
GAACTGTGTGTTCATCTCAGATGCTCATTTTTGCATTGGGTTTTTGAACTTTGGGGGTGTGATTTTTTAAATTCTTTATAAGTTCTAGACAGAAGTCTTTTGTCTGAGGGACAGTTCACTAAGATTTTTTCCCAGTTTGTAGGTTTTCTTTTCACTCTTCTGGAGATTTCTTTGGGCATGCAGAAACTCTTTAACAAGGTGTGATCCCAGTTATTGATTCTGGGAAGTATTTCCCGTGCAGTTTGGTTCTTGTTCATCAATTCTCTACCTACCCCTATGTCTTCAAAATTTTTCACCTAATTTGTCTTCCAACAGATTTAGTGTTTCTGTTTTAATACTGATATCTTTGATCCATTTGTATTTAATTTACTCCGTGGTGATAGGCATGTGTCTAATTTTAGTTTTCAACATATGGATAGCCAATTTTTCCAGCACCATTTATTAAAGAGACTGGCATTCTTCCAGTGAACATGCTTGGCCCCTTTATCAAAGATAAGGTGGTTGAGTGTGTTTGTAATTGTATCTTTTAGACTATTCCATTGATTTTCAGGTCTCTTTTTATTGCAATATCATGTTGATTTTATTACAGTAGTTTGTACTATAATTTCAACTCAGAGATTGTGATGCCTCCTGCCTTGGTTTGCTGCTTAGAATTGCCTTTGCTATTCTAGGCATCTTCTGGTTCCAGATAAATTTTAGGAGGGATTTCTCTAGATCTATGAGGTATGTTAGCGGTATTTCCATTGGGATTGCAATTTTGGGCGAATGGCAATTTTTACAATGTTTATTCTTCCTATACATGAAAAAGGGATGTCTTTCCATTTTCTGAGGTCCTCTTCAATTTCTTTTATCAGGGCATTATAATTTTCCCTGTACAGCACTTTTACATCTTTCATTAGATTAATTCCTAAGTATTTCATTTTTTTTGGATGCTAGTGTGAAGGGTGTGGCTTCTCTTATTTCTCTCTCTGTGATTTTGTTGTTAGTGTATAAGAATGCTATTGAGCGCTTTGGGCTTTAGCTCAGTTGGTTAAGGTCCCACCCTGGTAAACATGAGGTTGTGAGTTCCATCCCAGTTGCAGTAAAAAAAATAATGATATTGATTTTGAGTATTGACTTGTATCCAGCTACATTGCTGAATTTATTTATTATATCTAGGAGTCTTTTGATTGAGTTTTGGTGGTCTGCTATGTAGAGTATCATGGCATCTGCAAATAATGTAATTTAACTTCTTCATTTCCTAACTTTACTCCTTTTATTTCTCTCTCCTGTCTATTTGCTCTGGCTAGTATTTCCAGTACTAAATTGAATGGGAGTGGTTATGAGGGACATCCTTGTCTTGTGCCTGATTTCAAGGTAAAGGCTTTCAGTTTTTGGCCATTTAATATGACACTGGCTGTAGGTTTGTGGTAGATGGCCTTTATCATATTGAGGTAAAGACCATCTATTCCAATTCTCTGTAAGGTTCTTAGCATGAATGGGTGTTGGATCTTATCAAAAGCTTTTTCTGCATCTATAGAAATGATC
>PVLA01000110.1:0-38355 GCA_004027455.1 Hydrochoerus hydrochaeris
AATCTGGTTTGTTAGATCACTGTTTTGTATTGATAGATTTTATTCAAAGCTGTTATGATTGATAGTATCAAGTCTGAGAGTATAGGCAACTGCACTTAAGATGACAAGATCCACTAGAATACCCACTCTGGTTTGATTATTACCTGCCTTTGAAGTTTCATACTGTCTACAATGTTTTATTTTTACTAATATTGTTATGCACTGCTATATTCACTTATACTGCTATATTCAATTATGCCTGATGATATAGACAATTCTATTGAAGAAATCAAGAAACAACACAGTAATCATTGTAGATCACCTTGTACTTTGGTTTTATACAACTTTTTGGTTTCATGTTTTAATAGGAATTTGTTTTGTTTTGTCCTGCTAGGTTTTATTTTCCCCTCTAATACAGAAAGGATAGAAATACATGTAGAGACTCATGCATGCATAGCTGTTTACACTCTCACTATTTGAATATCTACTTAGTATGCTTTAGTTTTGTAACTTGAACAACTATTTCTAAGAGGACAATGTGTAATTTTTCAACTAGTGATTTCTTATTGTTTATCTTTTTTTTTGAAATTCTGTATTATCTCTACCCTTTACATGCTTTTGTTTCTCTTTAAATAAAAAAAGAGGTATAAAAAAAGAAAAAAAAAGAATGAAGGCATACAGGACTTCAAAATAAGATAAAAAGAAATTAAAAAACAAAACAAAAAACCAAAACGCTGTAAGCAATACAGAATTTCCAAACAAGATAATAGGGAATCAACAATGGCTATCATAATGCCTCTCATCTTCAGAATAGCTGCCCATACCATCACACATAAGAAAATCAAACAAAACAGAGTAGAATAGAATCCATAAAAACAAAACAATGAATGCAATACAGGATTTCAAAACAATATAATAGTAAATTCAAAATAGCTACTGTAATATATCTTGTTATCTTTGAAATAGCTGCCCATGCCATTGGATACAATAAAATCAAACAAAGCAAAGCAGAACAAAACTCAGCCCAACAAAACAATGAAAGTGATATAGGACTTTAAAACAAGATAGTAGGGAATTAACAATGGCTACCATCTTCAGAAGGAGATCCTCTACAGATGCCACATTGTATATTGTTATCCTCTAAATAGACGATCAGATTACTGGCTTTAGGTCTGCAAAGTCAACGAAGCACTAAACACAAGTATTAAATTATATTTTACTTCAATAGCTATCATCTCAGCCTGTGTTTCTCTGGATCAGCTACCCCTCCCTGCAGGGTGGAGACCTTGGCTCTTTATGTCTGCCAGCCTGTGTGCCAGGAGGGGCTGGAATCAGGTTGTCCTCCCCAAGGCCTGCACATGGCACCAACTCCAAGAGCACAAGTTTTGGGGTCTGCTGGTTTTTAGATTTTTCCACTAATATTATTTTTTCATGTTCTTAGATATTTTCCTGCAAGAATAAAGTGAGTAGAGTCTTGAGCAGTACTATACTATTTATCATTATTTATGTAATCAAAATCTTAGTCTTTGGAGATTCCCAACAGATGGTAGAACAGTACTGGTCAACTGCCACCTTTCGTCTGGCGTTGCTGATGAGAATTCCAATGTTAATCTCGTTATTTCATCTAAGTAGATTATCTATTTCCAACTTCTGCCCTTTGGTAAGACTTCTCTTTATTCCTGGTTTCCTGAAAATTCCCCATTTTTTTGTTTGTTTCTTTTTATTTTTAATTTCTAGATCTGTTTTATTTATCTGATCCTGTCCAGGACTCAATGGTCTTTTTATTCTGAAGTATTATGACTTTCTTTCCTACATGTTTATCAATATTTTAACAGATGCCTTTCTCATTTCTTTTACTTTTTCTTCAACTGTTATATTTCAATTTCTTTTTATACATTCTTTGGGAGAATTTTATACTTGCTGTTTTATATTTTTTAAATTATATTTTTATTACATTCATTCAGTCAATATCTCCAGCTATTGATTTTTTTTAAACTCTAGGACTTTAGTCTTTGTCTATGGTTATTTGACAGTCCAATTTATGCAAGCTTTATAAGTTTACTTCAACTTATTTTTAGAAATTCTGGAGGAGGACATTCTGCTAGGTACAGGTTGAGCATCCCTAATGCCAAAATCCAAATTCCAAAATGCTCCAAAATCTGAAACTTTTTTTTTAAAGCACAGAGATGACCACAAGTGGAAAGTTCCATCCATGAAACTTGGTTTCATGCATATAATCTTTAAAGTACTGTATAAAAAAATTACCCTCAGCCAACATATGCATGAATTTTGTTATTTAGACTTGGGTCTTGTCCTCAAGATATCTTATGCATTATGTGTGTAAAAATACCCTAAATCCTCCACTCCCCATGGGTGAAATCTGATACACTTCTGATACACTCTGATACACAAGCATTTTGGGTAAGCTAAACTCAGCATGTTGTGGGATACTTGTTGGGAGATGGACCTGTGCTCCTCCCACATGGCTTCAGAATCCTGGATCTTCCTCTAACTGCCTTCCCTCATGACGATCTCCAACACTGATGCTTCTCCTGCTCTCTGTTGCTCAGCGAGGATGGAGAAGAAAGAGCAGATGGTCAACTGGCCTGATTCTACAGCTCTGCTGGTTCCTCAGGCCTTTCCCGTCCTTGGTACTAGATATTTAGCCACACATTTTTGGGCACTAACATGCTATCGCATCTCCTTCCATCACTTTGTTCTCTTCAGTGATTTGTGTAACTCTACATTTTCCTTGAAAAAGTGAAGAATTTATTTTTCTTATATGTTTTAGGATGTATAGGAATTTTGAACAAGAAAGAAATGGGGCCAGCTGCATGATTTGCAGGGCCAAGTGCAAAGTGGGAAAGATAGTTTCTTGTCCAAAAAGGGAGAAAAAATAGGCATTAAAGGTATGAAAATAGAAAGGCTTCTCCCTTCCTAGCCTGCTATTAACTTAAAATGTTAATAACATATGTCTAAGTCACTATATTTTCTTTTATGTCACTGCTTCCCTCCTGCCAAAAAAAAAAATCCCCCAAAACAAAAAACACAAAAACTCCAACTTAAAACATTCACCTTGTTCCTAGAGTCAAAAATTAATCTATATGTAAAACATGATTATTTCCCTCATTTAAAACTTTTAAATTAAAAAAATTATTAAGTTAGGGCAAGTAAAATACACATCATATAAAATTTATCATCTCAATAATTTTTAAATATTTGGTCCAGTTGGCATTAATTACATCCATGTTGTTGCACAATCATCACTACCGTCTGTCTCTAGAAATCTTTTTATCCTTTTATTTAACTGCATTGGATTAACTAATGGTCAACTTGTAACACACACCTGAACTGAATCAGCGTGGTGCTGGGTGTGGGGGGTCCACCTGAGCTAATACCATAAAAGCAGAACTGGAGTGGGAGATGGTGGATGCTGTTGGTTGTCCTGGAGAGCTCATCATGCGGGCTGTCCTGATATGGTCTCAGCTGTTCTCATCCTCACAGGAGCTCGAGACTTCACTGTTCTGAGGATGGTTGTGGTTCTCTTTGGGAGAGCTCTTGTCCTTACCTTGAGTGTTGCTTCTTGGCTCCCATGCAGATCCCTCAGCCTGCTGGCCCAGATCCTTCATTCCAGTGGAACAGACTTTCTAGCTTCTATCCCTGACCTTTGAGCCTTCCCCACGCAGATCCATGAAACAGACTTGCATGAGACATTGTTGTGGGCTCTAGGCCTCCAGTTGGAATAATGGGGGACATTGTCACGGTACCTAGGCCCTCATCTGGGTTCTTTGTGTCTCCAGTGTGTGGACAGATCTCCCACACTCTTTTGCATTTGACTCTTGAGTGAATGTTATAAAATAATCCTATAAATTATGTGTTCTTCATTGCCTTGTAAACCCTGACTACAACACTACCTAAAAAATAAAGCTTTTTCCTTTTAAAGAATTTTATGACTTATAAAACATAATAGGGGTAGTAGTGATGCATGAAAAACAGTGCAAACTTAAAAATTGCCAGCAAATTATATTTATGGTGTTGACTAGTGTCCCACACCTTCAAATTCATGTCCAACTTGGATTCCAGAATTTGATCTTTTTGAATATAGGGTTTTGGCCAATGTAAACAGAGGTTAGTGTGGGCCCCGAACCCAGTAACAAGTGTCCTTGGAAGGGGACAGAAAGATGCACAGAAAAAAGGCCATGTGAAGGAAGAGTTAGTTAGGGCTGCATCATTACAGGCCTGGGAATAATTGTTACTTCCAAAAGTTGGGAGAGGCAAGAAAGCTGGAGCTTGCAGAAGAAAAACAGCCCTGCTGACACCTTGAGTTTGGACTTCTCATCTTGGAACTGTGAAAGAATAAATGTTTAGTAGTAATTTACTCAGTTTGTAACACTAATGCAAACATCATATCATTGTGCAACACAACAAATAATAATATTTCATTAAGGTAGCATCTTTATTAAAGATAAGATGTTTATTACTCTCCTGCAAATTCATTTATCAAGACAACCAAACTTATACTTTTAGGAATTTTATTTCCTTCTTTTTTTTTCAAATCCATTTCCTTTCAAAGAGAAAGAAAAGAAAAAAGTAGAAAAAAGTTAAAACAAAATTTCAAAACATGTCAATTGGGCCAACAATAGCACATACATTGAGCATTGTCATCCCCAAATCATTCACCCAGAGCACAAGATATCTGCATTCAATTGTTCAGACAATACCAGCACAAATCGTTCCCTTCAGTGAACTCAGAGAAATAAGTAGTATAACTATCTAAAATAGTTACATATATATGTATACATATGCACATAAAGGTATATACATACATGCATGTATGCATATGATACTTCTTTCAGCTTCTCATACTAGTGAGCCAATACAATGTCTACACATGTGTATCTTATTTATTTCACTTATGAGTATGAGTCCCAGTTGCATCCATTTACTTATAAAAGTCTTTAGTTTATCTTTCTTTATGGCTGAATAGTTACTCCATTGTATTAAAATATTACATCTTTTTTATCCATTGCATTTAGGTTGTTTCCAAGATCTGGTTATTACAAATTGTGCTGTTATAAACATGGGTGCACATAGATGGTTGTGGTATGATGTTTTTAATTCTTTTGGGAATAGAATAACTGGGTCGAATAGGACCCTTAGTTGTAGTTTTTTGAGGAATCTCCATGCTGATATCCACAGTGGTTGTACCAGTCAGGACTCCTGACCTACCAATAGTGCAGAAGGGTTCCTTTCCCTACACTGCCTGGCCAGGATTTGTTACTGGTTGATTTTTTGATATTAGCCATTCTTTCTGGGGTGAGGTAGAATCTCAGTGTTGTTTTAATTTGCATTTCTTGAATGACCAGTGATGTTGAACATTTTTTTTCACATATTTATTTGCTGTTCGTATTTCTTCATCTGAGAAGTGTGTGTTCATCTTAGATCTGTAAGGACTGATTTTTTTTTTTTGACTTCTATGTTCTCAATTGTACTCCTTTGTCTCAGGAACAGCTGGCAAACATTTTCTCCAATGTTGTGGGTTGTCTCTTTACCCTGTTGGTGGTTTCCCTTGCAGTAGAAAAGCTTTTCAATAGGATGAGATCCCAGTTGTTGACTCTTTGTGTAGTTTCTGTGCATTTAGGGTTTTGTTTAAAGTCTTTGTCTATACCACTGTCTTCAAGAATTTTACCTGCTCTCTCTTCCAGCAGATTTAATGTTTCTGTTTTAATGTTAAATCTTTGATCCATTCTGATTTTAGCTTAGTAGATGATGAAAGATATGGGTCCAGTTTTAATCTTAAGCATGAGTAGAGCCAGTTTATCCAGCACCATTTATAAAAGAGGCTGTCTTTCTTCTAGTGAATGTGTTTGGCACTTTTGTCAAAGATAAGGCAGCTTAGTGTTTCTGGAGTTATTTCTTCATCTTCTAATCTGTTTTGATTTTCTGATATGTTTTTTTTTCCTAGTACCACACTGTTTTTGTCACAGTAGCTTTATAGTATAATTTCAAGTCAGGGATTATGATGTCCCATCTTGTCTTTGTTGCCCAGGATGCCTTTGCTATTCAAGATCTCTTCTGGTTCCAGATTAATTTTAGAATTGTTTTCTCTAATTCTGTGAGATATGCTATTGGAATTTCAGTTAAGATTGCATTGAATCTGTATAACAGTTTTGAAAGTGTGGTCATTTTCACTATATTGGCTCTTCCTACATAGGACCACAGGATGTCTCTCCATTTCCTAATATCCTCTTCAGTCTCCTTTTCAGAGTACTATAGTTTCAATGTAGAAGTCTTTTACACCAATTGTTAGATTGATTCCTAGGTATTTCATATTTTTGGATGCTATTGTAAAAGGTGTTGTTTCCCTGATTTTTCTCTCAGTAGGTTTGAGTGTTGGTTTTGTATCCAGCTATGTTACTGAATTTTCTTATTAAATCTAGTAGATTTTGGTGGAGTTTTGGGGGTCTTTTAGGTAGAGTGTCATGTCACGTGCAAATAATGATAGTTTAATTTTTTCCTTTCCTATCTTTATTCCTTTTATTTCTTTCTCATGTCTAATTAATCCACTAGAATTTTCAGGACTATGTTAAATAAGAATAGAGACAGTAGACATCCTTGTCCCTGGTTTTAGAGAGAAAAGTTGGTTTTTTTTTTGGTATGATGTTGGCTGTTGGTTTGTCATAGATGGCTTTTATCAGATTGAGATAAAAACATCTATTCCAGTTTTCAGTAGGGTTTTTATCATGAATGGGGGCTGGACTTTTTCAAAAGTTTTTTTCTGCATCTATTGAGATGAACATATGATTTTTGTCCTTGGCTTTGTTATTATGGCATGTTACATGTGTTGAATCATCCCTGCATCCTTGCGATGAATCCTAACTGATCATGGTGTATAATCTTCTAGATAATTTGCTGCAGTCTGTTTACCAGTATCTTATTTAGGATTTTTGCATCAATGTTTATTGGGGAAATCAGCCTGTAATTCTCTTTCTTAGTTAGGTCCTTCTCTGGTTTTGGTATCAGGATAACACTTGCTTCTAGGAATGAATTTAGAAGTATTTCTTCCCTTTCAATTTCATTAAAGATTATGAGAAGCAGTGATGTTAGATTTTCTCTAAATTTTTTGTATAATTCAGCAATGAATCCATCAAGACCTGGACTTTTCTTTGTTGACAGGGTTTTAATTATATCTTTGATTTCATTGATTGATATTGGTTTATTTAGGATTTTTATATCTTCTTGATTCAGCTTTGATAACTCATATGTATCTAGGAATTGCTCCATTTCTTCTTTGTCTTCCATTGTATTAGAATACAAGTTTTCAAAGTAGGTATAGATGATCTTCTGGATTTCTGCTGGGTCTGTTGTGATTTTGCCTTTTTCATTTCTAATTGTGTAGATTTGAGTGTTTTCTTTCCTTTTTTTGATAAGGTTGGTTTAGGGCTTGTCAAATTTATTTAATCTTTCAAAGAACCAACTCTTTGAATCATTGATTCTTTGTATTTTTTTTGTTTTAGTTTCCAGTGTGTTAATTTTTGCTCTGATGTTTATAATTTTTTCCCTTGTACAAGATTTTGGTTTAGCCTGCTCCTCTTTTTCTAGAAGTTTCAGGAACATTAACTTGTTTATATGTGCTTGCTCAGTTTTTCTGATATGAGTATTTACTGCTATAAATTTTCTTATTAAGATTGCGTTCACTGTGTCCCACAAGTTCTGGTATATTGTATTGCCATTATCATTCAACTGTAAAAACAGTTGAATTTCTTCTTTAATTTCATCTGTGACACATTGGTTAGTCAGTAGGGTGCTATTTAATCTCCATGTGTTAATGAAATTTTTATGGTTTCTTTTTCCATGGATTTCCAGTTTCATTGAACTGTGGTCTGATAGTATGCATGGAATAATTACAGTTCCTTTGCATTTACTTAGGCTATTCTATGAGCCAGCATATGATCTATTTTGTAGAATGTCCCATGTGCAACTGAGAAGAATGTATATTCTGATGTTGTGGAGTGGAACATTCTATAGACATCTACTAAGTCCATTTGTTCAAAAGTTTGATTTAGTTCTTATTTCATTATTGATTTTTGGTCTAGCTGATCTGTCTTTTTGTGACAGTGAGGTATTGAGGTCTTCCAATACAATAGTTTTAGGGCTTATTTGAGCTTTCATGTCTATCTGTAATTGTTTTATATAGTTGGGTACACTGGTATTTGTCACATATATATTTATGATTGTTATCTCTTCCTCTTGGATTGCTCTTTTTACAAGGATGTAATGACCTTCTTTAGTGCTCTTAATAAGTCTTGGCTTGAAATTTACTTTGTCTGCAAATAGCATATCTACCCTTGCTTTTTTCTGAGTTTCTGTCACATAGAGTATTGTTTTCCATCCTTTGACTTTCAGTCTATGAATTTCTTTTTGGATTAAATGTGTTTCTTGTATGCAGCATATTGTTGGATCTTACTTCTTGATCCATTCTGCCAGTCTGTGTCTTTTGATTGATGAATTGAGACCATTAACATTGATGATTATAACTGACATGTATTGACTTATCTGTGTTGTGTTATTTTACTGTTGTTTGCTACCCCTTTTTCTCTCCTCCCTCTAGATGTTTGTCTTCCCTAGTGGATTTCTTCTGTTAGGGTTCATGGAGCTATAGTCCTTTTTATTTTATTCTAGAATACACTTGAGAATGTTTTGGAGCACTAGTTTGGTGGTCATAAATTTCCTCAGATGTTCTTAGGCATAGAGTTATCTTGTTCCTCTATCAATCTTGAAAGATAGTTTTGCAGTGTATATCAATCTGAGCTGAAATTTGTTTTCCTTTAGAGCTTGAAGTACTTCACTCCAAGATCTCCTTGACTTGAGAGTTTGTGCTGAGAAGTCAGCTATAATTCTGATGTGCTTTCCTTTATTAGGTGATTTGTTTCTTTTCTCTAACAGCTTTTAGAATTCTACTCTTGTGTTGAATTTCTGGAATCTGGACTATGATATGCCTGGATGTAGATTTTTTTTTGATCACTGCTAATTGGAGTTCTATATGTCTCATTTATTTGTATGTCAAATTCTTTTTCTCTACCAGGAAAGTTTTCTATCATGATGTTTGTGAACATTTTTAAATGTCATTTTTGGTATTTCCTGCTTGTTTATGGACTCCAATTAACCTTAAATTATTATACTTTGTCTCATCTAGCAGCTGCTGGATTGATTCTCATGATCTATTGCTATTTTTGAGAAATCTTTCTTTTCCTAATCACTAACTATAAGCCTGTCTTCAGTATTGGAGATCCTGTCCTCACTTTTGCCTAATCAGCTTCAAATACTTTCAGTGGAGTTTTTATTCTCTTGGATGTCTGCTTAAATCTGCTTTATGGATTCCATTTCTTTCCTATGTTGAGCTTCTATATTTTTCTTAAGCTCATTTTTTTTTGTCTGTGTCTGTTCTAATGTCACTAAGTATGGTGTGTATTTTGGTAATCTTTGTAGTTATCTGAGAGATTATTTTTTATTTTATTTTTCCCAGAGCCTCATTCAATTGCTTTGTTATTACCACTTCAGGGAGACCTGGAGGGGGCTTTCAGATTGTCCCACTTCATTGTCCCCTGGATTTGCCTTTGGTGAACTGGACGTCTGGGGTTGCATTTTGCTTAAGTGTCTTCTCATTTTCTTTTCTCTCTTTTCTTACTTTAATTCCTGGGGTGATGCTTGTAAATTGCCTATGGTGGATTGCTTTGTTTCTGGTATTTAGGACCCTTAGGTGATGACTACTTCTGTAAGGTATCTTCCAGGTGTAATTGGTTTTTGAGTTTTGAGTCTGTTGGAAGTTCTTATCAGAATACTGGAGATGTGAAGTTGTTGCTTGCTTGGCCTAGTCCCTAGTTCTTTGTCACTGTGACACAGTATTTTCTGTGACCCTTAGTCAATCTCAGTTATGGAATACCAGAACCAACAGCTGTTTAGAACAATTATGGCAATTTTGGCTATAGTGGTACCAGTAGCATCAAGCACTGCCTAAAAAATGACAAACTGAGCTAACCCTTAATTTCCAACTTTTAACTGTGTAAACTAGATTTGTGATTATATAATAAAAGGTAAAACAGACGAGATAATTATATACAATATAAAAGCCCTTACTGTGTCAATTTTGCTCTTGAGGGTTAAAATTTAAAATGGATTAAGCAGAAAATAGAGAAGTGGAAGAAGAGAAAGAGATTAGAAATAAGGTTGGAGGACAAAGGTGGATCCTGCTGACTTTGGGAAACTGGTGCAGAAGACTGAATGAAAACAGAGATGGAAGAGATAAAAGGAAAAACTGAACAGAACCACACCCATAAAGAGGTTGGGAACCACTTTCACACTCATGTAAAAACAATGAAGAAAAGAAAAAAAAAGAAAAGGAAAAAAGAAAAGCAGTCCACTTCCAGGTTTCTCTCTGGTTTCACTAGTAGACAACCTGTGGAGATGGAGTCCTGAATCATGCTGCTCTATCCCAGCAGGCCAGCAGTAGCTTTTTGGTGGGATAGTGGATAATCTCAGCAGGCCTGCCCTGAGACCAGATTCATTGGGCTTGCTGCATTTCAAGCAATTTCCAGGGGTCTGCATCCAACTGGAAGCTGCTAGATGAAGCCAGAAGCAGTTCAGGTTTCTGAGCTCTGCTGGCCCATCTTCAAAACGACTTCCTGCTAATTGCTCTCTCCCGAGGGAGGACCCAGTCCTCTGCACTCACTGCCAGCCACTGCAGTCCTCCACGTCCACTGCTCCCTCCACTGCTGTGTCTCTCTGCAGAGGCTTCTAGGTTGCCAGATGTCATGGTGACCACGACTGTATGTATGCAGGTTTGAACAGCTCCTCTTGTGCAATGAATCCCATCTCAGGGCAAAGGTACCGCTGGCTACTGCCTTCTTCTTTGTTGAAGTTTTTCTTTTCAGTCTCTCTGTGGGCTTCAGTTTACACTTCAGATTCTTCCTGGATCGAGGGGACTCACTTTCTGCCTTTCTCATGATGCTATCCAGCTTCCCAGACAGTGACTCTCAGAGAGGCTGTTTCCTCTGCTGCTTGCTACTCCACCATCTTCCTGGTGTAATTTTCAATTGGTGTAATTTAAAGCAACATTATTTTCTCTTGGCAAGTGCAAGACCACAATTAAGTTCCAATCATTTTTCTTTTGGACAGTATATTTTGTGGATGCAACTGTCATTGGACCTGTTAGAAGTATTTGAATGCTGTGAAAATTTTGGGTTAATTTTTGATAAATTATTTTAAAATACAAACTTTAGTAGATCTACAGCTGATGACTCCCAAGGAATACTTTTTCTAGATAGATTTAATTCTTTGCAAAAATTAGTTTTATATTACTTGAAATTTAACTTTAAATCTTAAATTATATAGTAGCATTTTAATGCTTTCTCTGGTTCCTGAACTTGTGGAGATCTGAACAAGAAACCGAAGGTTGCTCAATAAGTTGTATGCAATTAAAAATACTCTTTTTATACATTCTATGACTGTATCTTCAATTTCATGAAAAATTTGTTTTTATGTACCTTCATATAATTTTATGAAATAGCATTCTTTTCCATGAAATGTGATAATATTTAATTTATTTTCCATTTTGCAGTCTATAGATTTTTTTGGCAGTACTGAAACACTTTCCTAACATAGTGTGTTCTCTTTGGAGATATAATAATTCCCCAAGCCGGGTGTGGTGGCTCACGCCTGTAATCCCAGCACTCGGGAGGCTGAGGCAGGAGGATTGTTGTGAGTTCGAGACCAGCCTGGGCTACAAAGTGAGCTCAGGGCCAGCCTGAACTGCATAAAACCCTGTCTCAAAAAGACAAAAAAAAAAAAAAATCCCCGATACTACTTTGTGCGTAAGGTCTGTTTGTACTGCTTGCAGGCAAAGTTCATTACCTGACAGGGCATCATTCCTGCCTTGATTCTCAGGTTGACAGTACATCCCATACTTACCCAAGATCAGCCATGGGCTGAAAATAATAATGGAAAGTCCCAGAAATAAACAGTTCATTTCATAGGCTAGGGGTGTAGCTGAGTGTAGAGTGCTTCTTAGTATGTGTTCAATCCCTAGTGCTGCATAAAAAGTTTTGAATTGATGTTCTGAGTAGCATGATGACATTGGGGACCATGCCACTCCACCCCATCTGAGACATGAATGATCCTTTTGTGCAGTGGGTCTGTGCTGTGTACACTGTGTGCTATGTAGCAACTGAGACACCACAGTTACACAACTTCTATTTTAGTGTATTGCTTTAATTGTCCTACTTTATTCTGAGTGTTATTAATCTCTTTTATCACCTTCCTGTTTTGGGACAAAACACCCAACATTTACAGCTTAAAGGAGGAGAGGTTATGTTGGCTCACACTTTCAGATAGACTTTTCAGTCTATTCATACTCCAGCTCCAACGTAGAAATGGCATGGTGGAAGGGCGTGGTGGCCTGGAAGCAGAGAAAGAGAAACCAGAGATAAGAATCAGTCATACTTTAGTACTTGACTGCTTTGAAACTCCTCAAATTTGGTACTCAATGCATTTGATCTTGTGAAGAAAACCAACAGAGCTTCACTAATCAGCTCTTATGTGACATATGCCTCGTTTGCATCTGAATTTTCCTTCTGGACACAGGCCAGGATCAATGGTTTTAGGGAGGGGGAAATGATTTTCACACAGTGTTATCTTGATCCGATGGTGAGGGCCCCAAAAAGGAGTCTTCAGTTTCTTCTTGAAATCCCAAAGTTGTCTTTGTAATGTGGAAAATAAAGTTTATATTATTTAGGGAGTGTTAAAAATGTGCCTCAATAAAGGCCAAACTCCATGTCTAATCGTTCAATTCTTATAAAGGGCACCTTCTTCAACTTCTCAGTTATACCTCATGGACAGTTGCTGCTGTGATCTATGTGATTCCTTAGTGGCTTTTTCTTTCATTTTTGCAACTGTGCATCTTGTGTCGAGTACAGGGAAGCTGTATCTTATTTAAGTAGCTGAATGTGTCAACACACTCTTAAAATTGTCAAAATTACAAAGGTTAGGGATTCAGGTGTAGATCTTTCGCCCAAAACGTATCTAAACCTATATTAGGACTGTTTGTCCTAATTGTGGAAGAGATTCTTTAAAACATTTTTTTTCACAGGTAGAGGAAAATAAAGAAGATACTGTGGGGAAGTATTTTCTCAACATTTACACCTTTTTATAGTGATACAAATATGAGTATGGAATCCTTATTACTTATCTTCAAAACTCCATATGACACGGTGTAGTATAGTATTACATGTACTCATTATAAAATGTACACCACATAAAACCTAGTTTGCAACAGGAGGACCAAGCATCAGCTAGTTAACAAATTACCCAGATGTTCTTTATACCTTCTCATAGATCTTTGTTTGATTGTCTAATTATGCCCTTTGTTTGCTTGGAGATGGTGCTGTATAAAAATATTTGATAAGCTTGACTTTTTGCCAGCCCAGAGGGATTCAAACTTACTTGAGAAATATAAGCAACTTTCATTCACTAAGTGTCTGTGATTAAAACAGAATCCCTGCTTAAATCATAGCTTGGGGAAGGGAATATAAACAGAAACAGAAGGTATGCAAGTGCCTGTTGTTCCTCTGCTCTGGACATTTGCCAAACTTCAATTTACTCATTATGTAAAAAATAACAGCACACCGTTATTAACGAAATCCGTTTCAAACAGAGCTGAGATGGGGTTAAGATTTAAAATCTTTATAAAAATTTCTAGTTTAGTTACTATGCTTGATGACTACTTGAGAAAATGGATTGAAACTTAGTTTAGTATGAAGTGAAGATACAAAACCTATCATGTTGAAAACTTTGATGGGGAAGACTCATTTTTCTGTTGGATTCATATTTTTTTTTTGTACCTCTTGTTGAAATGACTGTTTTGGATGAAAAGGCTTCTTTTTTATGTATATTTACTCATGTTGCTAACGATTCAAAATTACTTTCCTTTAAACATTGCTTTTACATTAAAAATGATTAAACATCTATTGATCTTTGAAACTGAAGGAATAGAGGCATTAGCCTTTCATCTTCGGGGCCTTTGGATTAAACTTGGCACAGTTTAAGCTGTAACAAGCTTGATCTTGTTGGCTGTACCTCTCCAAGTTTTCAGGGTGAACAATAATTACAAAGAACTCAAATCGCTCCAAAGTATGTTAGCCTTATAGTCTGCTATGTGAAGAACAGAAACTAAATACTTCTTGTGTACATAGGAAAGCTTAATATATTTTTTTTTTACTGGAAATCATACATTGTAACCTTAATCAGAAAAAAATAATTAGAGCTTCTGTTATAAGGCTTGGGGAATGAAATTTGAGTGTGAAGTATAATGCTTTTCACTTAATGTGACAGAAGCTGGGTTTAGTGAGCTTAGACACTACTTGCACTCCTTGGGAAAAGCCCTCAACCCTCTGGGCCTCAACTCATAGGAAGTGTTTTCCTTGTTGTGTATCAATCCCATTCTAGTAGGCTGCCAATCACTCTAGTGCCACATTGATGATATCAGTTTGAATCTGACTCCAGCTTGAACACACTGACATTTTGATAGAATTCACAGATGTAAGGCGCAGATGGAAGCCTGAGAGTCAGAAGCTTTGGTAGGCAGAAGGAGTGACTAGTTGTTTTAGAGTAAAGCTATCCGCAGGACAGCTTTTGAATCCTGTTGAGTTTACACTGGATCTCAGCATTTTTGGGGTATGGACTAAGAGGGTACTGGGATCAGCAAACTCATTCTCACCAATTCAGGTCTTTCTAAAACTATTTTTCCTCAAGGGGCACAGGGCATCCTGGGTGGTCTGAGGAAGCTTTATTGCTCCTTTGCTGTAGTAACTTGCAGAATAATTGCTGTCTTTGTCTTATACTCAAGTCTCTTTACACTCTTGGAATGTCCTCATCTTACCCCAGCAGGAAAGGCTCAGCATTGCTTCAGCAGGAGGGCGGGCTGTTTTGCTGTGTCCTTCAATTCCCCATATCATTATGGCAGCTCTCCCTTGGGGGTCTCTGTAGCCAGCACACATCCAGCTTCTTGGGAGAAATTTCTCGAATACTTTTTCGATCCTTCTTAGATCAACTTTCTTGCACTAGTGAGGGCACACTCTGAGAACGTGGGAAAACTTGCTGGAACTCTCAGTGTCACTACATATTAGTAGTTTAAAAAACTCAAATTCATCCAAGAACACATTTTGTTCCCCCTTCATGTTACGGGAAATAAAAATACTGGATATGTGATTAAAATTCTCCCTTTATACTGTTGGAGGCTCTCAGGTGCACCGCTTCAAGTTTTGCTTGTGTTGTCTCGAATAGAAGCTCATCTCTTCACTGCTGTATAGATGGTCACTATAACCATTTATTTATTTCTTAGATGAGAGAAACTGAAGTGAAGTCAGCAGCCCTTCATGGGGAGGGTGTCCAGGCCTTGAAATAACCTGATATCTTACATGTGCAGATATCATCAGCCTCCGGCTGTTGACTCTTCATTACTAGAGATTTGCAAAGCTAAGAATGACGATTCCTTAAATCTGCAATGGGAAACAAGGCTGTCACATGGAATAGGAAGATGAAGATTTGTGGTCCGCTCACTTCCTCCCAGCATTAACTCTTTGACTGTGTTCACACCTTCCACGTGGTGTAACCAATCCTTGTGGCCTGAGAGGCGAACAACTTGATTTATCTATGTGCTGCCTCACAGTATCTGCTTTATATTTATCTCTGACGAAGACCCATTATTTCTGTGTTCTTGAGGATACCTTAATTAGCCCCCAAAATTAACAGAAAACATTTGGTAGCAAAAATAAGGCTGATTTTTCAATTGCCAGTAAGCATTTTTTAAATTACCTTACCCTGTTAAATACAGATCACTAGGCATGTTTTTTTATTTTAATTATCTTATACTGAGTGCTTTTAACGTTGACTCCCTTATGTTAATTCCTTTGATGAATTAAATTCAAGTATTTCTGGGTGGGTTATCCCAGTTTTGAATTTTTGGTCCCCAGAAGATATGTTTTTGAAGCAACACCTTAAACAGAAAATTAAAGCTCTAATACTCCTTGCTCACATGACTTGGCAAAGGTTTTAAATGAAGTTATTCATAAGCCAATTACTGGTGTGCAATTCTGTTAAATTTATTATAGTCAATTATGATTAGGCAAAAATGTGAAATACTCTTTGGGTATATTTATGAGCATTTTTCATTGTGGTTTCTAGATTTTTTTGATAGCTGGTAAAATTATGCTTATATTAGAGGATGATCAAAGGATATTTGAGGCCAGATTTTGGTTCTCATATCTATTACACATAAAATTGCTGGTTTGGTTTTTAGAATCCTTTAAATGTACTGTACTGACAACACTCATAATCTAATGTATGAAAAAAGTAGCATTTAAAATAGTATGCAATACAACTATGATTTTGTAATGGGTACATATGTGTGGGTGTGAGTTTATATCTTGTTAAGAACAGGCCGATGGGGAATGTACTAAACGTGAATCAGTAATTTTATTTCAGGGCAATGTAAAATACAGGTGAATATTTTAGTGTTTTCTCCTTGATTTTTGTATATAAAATTTGTTTTAAAAGTTAATAATATATTTAAAAATTTGTTAAAAACTATAATGTGTCTGACATGTCACTAAGTTAAAATATACTCAGAGCTTTGTTCTGTATTCTAAAATAATGATGTGTCTAGCAATGACTTCACTGCAAAGATCGTCTCATTTTTTTCTTTCCATTCTTTTTTTGATTATTTAATTTAAGGCACTAGATTTTTTTCCCAGTTACTTCTTCTCTTTATAACTGATTAGTCTAAAGCCATTGAGTTAAAGGCACTTTTCTACTCCAGTTTTTGGGTTGGCCAACAAGACAGTTTTTGTTGTTAGTTCAGAAATGAAATATGTTTTAATAATTACTCCCACCTCACTTATCCATGACATCATTGATTAAAATCCCCATTCCTTGAAGGAAAACTTTAGAATTACTACTAACTGAAATAATTCATCTGCTGGAGAAACTGTTTCAGGAAAACCTCCTTTTTAAGACAATCGTTAACTACGAGATAAAGTTGTCATTACATTTAAGTTGGTCTTTAATTATAAGCAGATGGATGAATTATTTTAATTGCTGCTACATATCTTAACAGTAGTTCATACAATGACATAAAGTGAAGAACATCAAACAGAAATTAAATGCTAAGGCAGGAAAGCAGCCAGCCTTCAAGGGAAGCAATTGATCACAGCCTGTCATCTTTAAAGGACAGAAGAATGCAAAATAAACACTTGGAATCAGTGTACTAAATATGGCTCGTCAGTCCCCAGCTCTGCCCTCTGATAATTCATCTATCTCATTTATTTTAATGCTTTATCATGTATCTCTCCAGCTCTGTAATTAGCCTTTCAGGCATTCTCCTTTTCTTCCTGCCTTTGAAATTGTGTGTGGTGAGATTGGGCAAGGAGAAGACACTATTACCATTCGCCACAAAAGAAGCAACTTTGGGAGTGATTACGTTTGATAGTTTACAGGCTGTAAAATTCACGCTAAACCTGAGAGGGTGTGTTAAGTTGGTTTAAAGACAAAGTCCCAGCTGATTTATCGTATTCTTTTAAATAGTTTCATTTGGTTTACAGATAAACTGATTTTACAAGAGGAATCTGGGTCTAGGATTATTGAACTCAAAATAGTTGTTCAAGTTTTGGAAATAAAAAGTGCTAAAATTAGCTTCTGAATTACAGCCATTAGTACTAGTATTTTATTACTTTGTTTCAGAGCGGAGTTTATTTTTTCTTGACTAAGAACACAATTAAAAAGTGCATTTTCTTTCATAACAATGAGTGGTTCCGCAGTAATTATACATGGCATTTATAATTGGCATCCATCTGCTGTGGGACAGATGCATTCCCAGGGCTCCACTATCATAGGCTTTAGACTTACTGAATTATTTATCAGTCTCAGGATATTAATAATGATGAATTATTTTCATCATTAATACTGAGCTTTGAAAACTTAAAACAACACCTAGAATATAAATAGATACATTGTTTTCACCATGCATTTCCCCATATTATTGTCACCTTGACATTATGAGATGGTTTCTATTGTTTCGAGTGTAGACCTCAATGTTGAGTTATTATATGCTACTTTGCAGACTCAAGTGTGTGAAATTTCCTGTTTTTAGCTTTAACTGTGTGCTGTCGTTCACTTTGTAGATTATCTCCGGTAAAATTTTAATCCTATCTGACTTCCTGTTGGACTGTCTCTAGGTTCTTTCCTTTGCTAAGTGTTGGAGATTTCCTGTGAGTTCAAACTTTTCTTGGAACTCACTGAAGACCAACATCATTTGCAGTTTGCACTGTGTGGTAAACCTTTTTGTCTCAAGTTAGAATGGATTTTCCTTTTAAAGAGTGTATGATGTTTAGTTTATGTGATTGTCCCCTTACTGCTGAGGATCAACTACTTTAAGACAAAATATTTCAAAATATGTTGCTATCAACAACGTTATGTGCATTTTGGACCAATGAATTAGAGAATTTTGACACACATATTGAGAAATACCAGTGGAGGTGGGAAAGCCAAAATAGAACTTGTTTGCATATGATTTTGAAGGAAAGAACCTTAGTTTAGAAGCTTATGTGACCTGTTTGCCAAACTAATTTCTCTGGTGCATATAAAATTAAAAAAAAAACTAATGGAAATTCAACTTTATTACTGATTTCTGTAACTGTCAGAAATCTGTTAGATTTTCTGCTACAGATTGAAAATGAAACCAGATAAAGCATATGGAAGATAGTAAGATTTGATTAACTTCCTCCCTTTCCTCCCTCCTTTCCTTCCTTTGTGTTTTTGTTTCTTTCCGTCATGTATTTTGAGTAACAGAAAACTAGCTGTGGATGGCCAGGGGCTGGCCTGGCACTCCCACCTAGGCTGTGCTGTGTCCCTGTTAATGCTGAGTGTTTTACAGAGCACAGCATCAGAGGAGGCTGCTCTGCAGCCCGATACAGCAGGTCAAGCAAGAGCGCTCCATTACCATGTCTGAGCACAGAAAAACATAACTTTGTTCTAACAGCAAAAGAGACAGGAGAGCCCCTATTCTGGCCAAATCGAGGGATAGCTGCTTCTTTGCCAATCATAGATACAGTCACTTCCTTGAGCCCTCTCCAAAATAACCTTTCAGAGACCCCGACCCTTGCATCTTTCAAGCACCCTCTGGCTAGGATGCTGCCTGGTTCAGCGTGGTGTGCATCCCAGTTGTATTTGTCTGTAGGACACTGAGGCTCTTTAGGAATCACCACTGAGAATGAGATCATAGGATTAGTTTTTGCATGTAATTGGAAAAACTGTGAATCTGTCTTAGTTCTGAATTTAATGAGTTAAATGATGGCATAGATACAAATTAAGCTTACTGACTTACTGGACACCTTCCAGAGACATCAGCATGATGATTTAGAAAGCAATATACATGAAGAGTTGTCATGAGGGTTATGGTTATTTTTTCATGTAGCAATTTAATTTCTCTTCTCTTTTTCCTTTTTTCTCTTCTCCCCACTGTCCCTCCCTCTCTCTCCCTCTTTGCTTTCATCTCCTCTTGTTCCTTTCCTTTCTTTCTTTCTTCCTCCTTTTTCGATTATGTTCAGAGTTATGAAGGAGAGTCATCTTTACTAATGACTGGACAGTATGGGGAGAAGGACCCAGTCCTTGTGGTCACAGAGCTCCCATGGAGACAGGCTTGCAAACAGTTCAGAGTAACGCCGTCCAGAACCATGATGGAACTTCTGTATGGTTTAAGAGTATGCAGGGAGCTAATGGTCAGATGCTGCTTTTGCAAGGGGCTGAATCACAATTTGAGATTTGAAGAGTGATATTCCTCTCTCTGCCTTTCTGAGATACTTTCTTTTTCCTTTTATGTTCAACATGGGGTCCCAGCAAGCTGATCCTGCCTTGGGAGATTCTGTGATGCATGCACCACCTGGGTCCCCACTTAGGCATGAAGGGCTCAATTCCCCAACTGCTGGAGGAAGACCTCAATCCTCTGCAAGATGTTTCTCCTAAGAAAACTGTCTCATCTAAGGTCATGTCTATTTGAAGGGAGCCAATGTCCACTAACTGACCATGGTAGGCCGTGAAGGGTTTTGTATACTTGAGAGAGGTTGGAAGGGTAGTCCCAGCTCCAGGGCTCCCACAGATGCCACTGAAGCCTGTGTTCCTCTGTCTGCCCAGTTCTGTGTTTCCCTCCCTTCCACAATGGGCCATTCCAAGAGCACTCACTAATAAAAGTCACTCCCATAAGCCTCCATTTGCAGTGGTCTGACTTGTGCCTCCTGTGGGCTGCAAGGTCCAGGCTTCCTGGCTGGCGGGGATCCTGGTGAGTTCAGCCAGTGGCCTGTGATCAGACGGTGGGGCGGGGGGAAGGAAAGAGAAGGGGTCCACTCCATCACCTGCTGTTTCCACGCTGTTTTCTACAGAAGTTGGTGCCTGTGGGACTCTGTCCAACTAGACCATCCTTTCTGATGCCAACTCTCAATTCTTCAGGTCCAAGAATGGTAACACTTCTCTCTGTTGCTGGTCTCTGGGGCTCAACATGTCTAGCTGGTTTCCTTATCCCACTATTTAAACCCAAACAGATGCTTTGGTCCAGCCTTTAGAGGAAGCAGAGGTATGTTGGCAAATGTTTAACACTTAGCTCCTGGAAAAAGCCCCCGAGTCCCTGACTTGTAACATTTGCCAGTTTCTGTGGAGTGGATGTTCTCACCATGGCCCAGCATGATGCCACCGAACACAGACTTGGAAAAAGATGCATAGTCCTTCTGCTCAACCAATAAAACAGAAGCAAATAGTCTAGATTGTACCTAATAGTACAGGGCAGTGAAATCATGAAAAAGGGCTTGGTTTTGAGGATTTGTTATTTTCGTTTTTAAAACAATTTAAATCATTACAGATTAATTTAATTATTAATGATTGTGTTTAGCAACTAGTTTGTAAAATTCCTGAGAACTAACAACAGACTCTTGCCATATGAGTTCGCTGGAGCGTGCTAAGGAGTTGAACTGAGTGGAAGTTCATTTTGTGTCGGGACCCTGCCTGATCCAGGTACAAGACAACTAACCGGGCAGGTTATTGGCCAGGCTGAGAACTGAGTGGTAGCAGGCAGGGTGGGGTTAAGGTATGAGTAAGGGTTAGGTCGGGTGGTGTCAGAGGCAGAAAAACCAGCCTGTGTGTGTGGAGCAAGGTGTGGCCACTTCACAGTGCTTAGCATCTCAAACAGTAGTGACTGTAATGTCACATACCTTCTCCCTTCTTTTGACAGCTCCACCCCTTCCTGGCTTTTGGTCATTTAGGTAAAACTTTAGAAAGGAAAAGAAATCTGGTTGTAGAATGTCAGAGAAAGGATTTAATATTTTAAATGAGCGTGGCCAGTTTCCCAGGAGTATGAAGTCAAGGACTTCAGTGTGAATTCTTTATTTCAGAGGTGTGTGTGGCTGGATGGGAGAGGGTCATTGGATTGGCAAGAAAAGGACAGAAAGGTCAAAAACCCTTGAGCTGAACTGAGAAGACTTGGAACAGATCTCAGCAAGCTTGCAATTAAAAATTTCTTTTGCTTTTAAAGAACATCTTCTCTAAGCTTTTATTTTTATACTTACACTGAAAATATGGAAAGACTCATTAGGATTTCAACAAATCTTTTTCTGATAGGATCACACCAAAAATGCAGAAGTGGGGAGACCATTGATTTTGAAAAGCCCCCTGCCCACATTTTCTGCCACCCTCAGATGGTGGCTGTGTGCTGGGAGCATCAGGAGTTGTATTAGTAGGGCATTGCTAACTGTCTAGATAATGAGGAAGCGGCCTCTTGAGGGTGCAGGTTCTGAATTTGACATCAACTGTGCCAGTGTTCCAAGAGAAAAAAAGACAACTCCAACATTGCTCACGTGCTGAAAACATTCTATGGGAAAATTTCAATTCCTGAAATGTGCACCCCATCATTGAGGAAGAAGTGCGCGTCCTCTACCTTATCCGTGGAGACATTAGTTTGGAGCATAGAGATTTTGCCCCAGACATGCTAAGAACAAACAGGCTGAAGGAATCAGTGAGAAGCTCATTCAGCACCTCCCTGGAGACACTTCACTAATTCATAGGTCACCGCACTGGACTGATGGCTGTGTCAGGCTCACATTCATAATTGTCATGCAGGTGAGCGTTTTGCGGCTCGCCTGTAATTCCAGCACTCTGGGAGGCTGAGAAGAAAGACTGCAAGTTCAAGCCCAAGCTTGCACAGTTTCAAAATGTAGTGAGACTGTGTCCCAAAATAAAAAATAAAAATGGGTGAGGATGTATCTCAGTTCAAAGGCCCTGGGTGCATTGCCAGTACCGAAACAAAACAAAACACAAAAATTATTATGTAAATGCAGAAATACACTTTCTGGTGCCTAATATTTTTTGCCCAGCCTTCTCAAACAATTTTATAGGTAAGAGCTTGTCTTAGTTTTAATAATATTTCTGGCACATGGTCTTGTGGCTGCTGTTTAGTGCTGAGGACTAGGAAGGGACTAGCTTTGCCAGAGTACTGGGAAGAATAAAGTTAACCTGGTCAATTACCCACTGAGAAAAGAAATTAGAAGCAGGAGGTCCCGAGGAACATGACAAAGAGGAGGAAATATTCTTAGCATTTTTTGAGCACTGACTATATACCAGGCACCATGCTCCATGCCTTACTTTTCATTTAATCCTCAGAACTATTTTGTGAAATGAAAGCTCACATCAACTCCAGTTGGCAAATAAGAAAGCTGAAAATGGGAATATTAATAAGTTGGCACCCAGCTAGGTATCATAAGGAAGTATGCAGTGTTACAGTAAAGAGATTTGACATAACCTTTTCACATAACACTCTTCTCCTCTATCCCTGAGGTTAGTATCCATATCTGAATAACAATACGCAGAAATACAATCTGAATCTTTATCAGGATGTCCAGGGCTCTTTACAGTGGACTCATCTCAAATGTGTCTGGGTATTTCATATTTCCCAATTCCTCTAATACTTTGCTCCAGCCATAAAGAATACTGCACACAGTCCTCTTTGGTCTATCTTCTTCTGAGCCCCATTTTTGGAATAGACTTTCTGTAGTCCACTCTCTTGGGTAGGCTGCTGTGTCTCTGCTGTAGACAGGAAGCCTGGCACAGGCTCCCAGGACTGGACTGAGTGCCTCTGATCATCCATATGTCAGAGAACACTCCGATGCTTGCTCCTATGCCTTGCTATGAGATAACTTTCATGAAAGCAAGAACCACCTTAACTTATTTGCCACTATCCACCACATCATGACTCAAAATATTTCAATAAATTCTTACTGCAGAATGAATGAGAATACATCTGCCCCCTGGCCTTTGTAAGATGCTATTTCCTCTGCTCCACCCTCTTCTGTTTTCCTGGCTAGTTCTTATTTGTGCTTTGTGTCTCTGTTGACATTCCTTCCTTCTCAGGTCCCACTGGGATAGATGCTCCTCTCAGATACTTTACGACATTGAACCCTTGACTCAAGCTCGTCATTCATTATGCACCAGTGTCACTGCTTTTCATTAACTCTGGACTGAAAACTCCTTGAGGACAGAGTTATGTCTCAATTATCATGGTGTTCCCATTAGCTCCTGCTGTGCCTAGCACAGTGTAATAACAATTGGTAAAATGAATGGATGCATTATTTGGACATCATTAATTAAAGGACTGTGGCACCAATGATACTTACTCATCTAACAAATATTAATTGCATGTCAACTGTGTGCCAGGCAAAGGCTAGGTGATAAAGGTACAGTAAGAATGAAAGAATAGACAGGTTACCTGCTCTGATACATTGTAAAGAGATGGGTAGAGATGGGTGATGGGGGGAAGAAGATGTTCAAGTTGAAGGTAAATCTTGAGTAGTCAAGTGACAACAACTAGCAGGGTTTTTTTTTACAATGGATAGGAAGAATAAATATTGTGAAAATGGCCATCCTCCCAAAATTGTTATACAGATTCAATACAATCCCAATGAAAATATCACTAATATACCTCATAGATCTAGAGAAATCACTCCTAAAATTCATCTGGAACCAGAAGAGACCTAGGATAGCAAAGGCAATTCTAAGCAGCAAAACCAAGGCAGGAGGCATCACAATCCCTGACTTGAAGTTATACTATAAAGCTATTGTAATAAAATCAACATGGTATTGGAATAAAAACAGACCTGAAAAATCAATGGATTGGACTAGAAGAAACAACTATGAACACATTCAACCACCTTATCTTTGATAAAGGGGCCAAATGTTCACTGGAAGAACGACAGTCTCTTTAATAAATGGTGCTGGAAAAACTGGCTATCCATATGCCAAAAACTAAAACTAAACCCATGCCTGTCACCATGTACGAAACTAAAATCCAAATGGATCAAAGATCTAAATATTAAAACAGAAATACAAAATCTGTGTAAAAACCTCGAAGATATAGGGGTAGGTAGAGAATTCATGAACAAGAACCAAACTGCACAGGAAATAGTTCCCAGAATCAATAACTGGGATCATGTCTTATTAAAGAGTTTATGCATCTTGAAAGAAATCTCCAGCAGAGTGAAAAGAAAACCCACAAGCTGGAAAAAAATCTTAGTGAACTGTCCCTCAGACAAAGGACTTCTGTCTAGAACTTATAAAGAATTAAAAAAATCAGACCCCCAAAATTCAAAGACCCAATCCAAAAATGGGCATCCAAGATGAACACACAGTTCTCAGATGAAGAAATACGAATGGCAAATAAATACATGAAAAAGGGTTCATCATCATTGGTCATTAGAGAAACACAAATTAAAACCACACTGAGATTCCGTCTCACTCCAGAAAGAATGGCCAGGATCAACAAGACTACCAACAACAAATGCTGGAGAGGCTGTGGGGAAAAAGGAACTCTTCTGCACTGTTGGTGGGAGTGTAGACTGGTGCAACCACTGTGGAGATCAGTCTGGAGATCAAACCAGCTGGAATTGGAAGTCCCATTTCACCCAGCTATTCCACTCCTAGTCATATTCCCAGAAGAGCTGAAAACATCATACCACAGTAATATATGTGCACCCATGTTTATAGTGGCACAATATATAATAGCCAGATCTTGGAAACAACCTAAGTGCCCATCAACTGAAGAATGGGTAAAAAGATTGTGGTGCTTTTATACAGTGGAGTACTACTCAGCTATAAAGAACGATCACATTGAGATATTTATAGATAAATGGATGCAACTTGAGACCATACTCATAAGTGAAATAAATCAAACTCACAGGTGTAAATACTGCATAGTCTCCCTAGTACAAGAAAAGGTGAGAGTACATAAGATTCTATGGTAATAATGGATCCCCATTCTATTGCTTTGAAGTCTTGTAATATTTTCATTCATTGGTTGGAATGGTTTTATTCTGTTTTATTTGACCTTATTATGTGTGATGGTATGAACACCTACTTTGAAGAAAACAAGACACTATGTCAGCCATTGCTGATTCAGTATCATCTGGCTTTGAAGTCCTACCATGCTTTTGTTCTTCCATTACCATTGGTTCTATCATATTGTGTCTTACTGGATTTTAATATGGGTATTAATATAAACAAATTTTTTATGGAAAACGAGTTTTTATAGTAGCCATTGTTCATTTTCTGTTATTTGGTTCAGAATGCCTTGCAATAGTTTCATTCTCTTGAATGCTTTTATTCTATTTTCTTATGTTTGATATTACTGTTTGTGAATTTATGCTCAACTATTTCTTTTTGTTATTGTTTTTTTTTAAATTTTATTTAAAGAGGAAAAAAGCAAAACAGAAAAAGGGGTAGAAACAATACAGAATTTTAGAAAAAAAACAAACAGTAAGAAATCACTAGTTGATAAATTACATATTGTCTTCTTAGACATAGTTGTTCAAGTTACAAAATTAAAGCATATAGTAGAATGGACATTCAAACAGAGAGGCTGCAAAGAAGTTCAATGATCCAATAACAACTTAGCAACATGGCTATCAATCCTACACACTTAAACATAAATTCAGTTATATCCTTTAGTATGCTCAACTATTTCAAAGAAAGAGATATTATGGTAGCTACTGTTGATATCCAATTGTCTTGTTGTGAAGTGCTGTGTTGCTTGTATTGTTCTGTTTTGATCTGCATTGTTCTGTCCTCTTTTGTTTTATTCTCTGTAAAATAAAGTTAAAAAAAGATTTGTAAAAATTTGTTAATTTAGATTAACAGATTGTCCTTAGTACTTCTTGGGTTAGTGTTGGGGACAATGGAGATATACATGTTTTGTATTTTACAACTTCTGCAGATATATATCACAGTGTTACTGTATCTTTTGTTACTATGGTACAATCCTTCTTAAGTAGCAGATAATCCCCCAATTGTCTTAGCTAAAATGCAGCATGCAACTCATTATGCTGTTTTCTGCGCTCCTTAACTCAAATCAGTCTCTTTCCAGCATGGCTTGGGTCTCATCCTAACTGAGGCAGGGAGATGGAAATCACAACTTCTTCAAATTTAGTGACTTTCTCAGTTATCCTGATTAAGTGGAAAATTTGCCCCGGTTAAGTAACTCAGCAAGATCTGATAGTAAAATCTTGATAGACATATTTTGGTAGAACTTTTTACTAGAAAAGATGAGAGCACATATTTTTATTGTAGAAGACGCTGATGTTTGCAGAAATTCTAAAGTAGATGGTAGAATCCATATGAGGTCATTTTGAGGGAAGAAATGTCAAAGGTATCACTGACAGGGTCATGCAGAAGTCTACAGCATGTGGTTGTATATAAAGCCAGCAAACCATGTGATCCTCAAGAGAGTGACTGCCAAGAGAAGAAAACAAAGACTAAACCCAAGAGCATTGCAACCAGGAGGTAAGAGAAATGAGGAAGAGCCAGCAAAGGAGACTGAGAAGGAAAAATGGTAAAGGAAGAGATAAAGCATCAGGGTAGAATCTTCTGATGATCAGATGAAAAATGGTGTCAGATGGCACTGATAGATCTAAGAAGGTCAATACAGAAGTTCAACCAGTGACTGTCAGCAGTTGCTGCCACTGGTGACCTTCCTTGTTACTGCTACCCTTGACAGGAGCAGTTTTGTGGGATGAGGAGGGTGAAACCCTGACTGCAGTATGTTTAGAAATGAATGGGAGCAAAGGAACTAGAGACTGCAAATGCAGACAGCTCTTTAAGAGAACTTTTCTGCAAAGAGAAACAGAAAGCAGGTGGAGTGAAGTAGAGATTAGAGGAGGTTTTTTCTTAGGATGAAAAAAAATGACACAATTACACGACGATACGTCATCGATTGCCTTGGGATTCTTCTAAGATTACTGTCCTTTAGCATCTGTTCATACAGAGGGCTCCCTCCCTCCCGTCACTCTCAAGTCTTTTCTTTTTCCCATCCATCAAAATCGTTACCATTAGCTTCTCAGGTCTCCTGAATGCATCTTTCATCCTTTCTTTGCCCCATTTCACACCACTGCTGTGCCATGTGCAATCCTAATTACCCAGACCTGGGTGTCTTCTGGTACAATAAAAATCTCCCTGTCCACGATTACCATCACTGTGTACCTTGGCAGATCCAGTATTGACAGAGGTGATCCCTGCAGCACTCTGCCCACTCAGTTCCTTGACCTGCCTTATGCAATGTTTTCTTCTGCATCCTACCTCAGCCACTCCATCATGGTCATTACCTAGATCTTCTCATGGTCGTGAAATATCAGTGTCACATCTTGCATACGCTGGGAATCAGCCTTTCCCCTCCGCCTCACCTCTGTTTGAGGCCTCTATTCATCTACCAGTTTTCATCATCTGTTACCTCCCTCAGCTTGCTCTTCTCTCTTTGTCTACCCTCGATCTCGGGGTATAGAATGTCAAGATTCCCATAAGCACACCCTTGATGCTGTCTTGCTCTCCTCCACCATCCTCCTCTGCAGAACCCCACCCTCACTGAGCCTCATTTCCCATTCCTTTCATTGGCCTCTGTGTTCACTTCAATTTGTGATCACAAATCTCGAATTTGCAATCATTTTATCCAGGCAGTTCTACTAGGAAATTTGTTTACCACTCTCAACATTTACTATTTTGTTCCTCCATTTCAACAATAATTCCTCATTGTCTTTTGGCTTGCACACTTGCCTCATAGTTTTAGAGAAATTTTGTATATATATATATATATATATATATATTCCTATTCATATGATAATGACTTCCTCTAAATAGGAGGTTTATCAATCCATTTTTTCCTCTATTCACACACTCTGATGCAAAACATATTCTGCTCCTATTTTGGACTGAACTTCTATTCAATTCTCTTCCACTCTCAAGCAGCTCTTTCCTAAAACTACTTCTCCTGTCTCCATTGTGAGCTTCTCCTATTCTATTACCGATAATTGTTGGAATTGCCTCCAGGTTTCTTTTTTGTCACTAAGAGTAATGACCGTATGATCTTCTACTCTATATAGCAGTGCATTTATACAAAAGATTTTCGGAGTAAAAAATGTAGGAACTGAACTGTATAGGCTCAGGGTTTAATCCCAAGTATCACTGACACATACAAGAAAAAAAAGAGAAAGTCTATCTTAGGGGTATTGGATAATGTCTCTTTGAATTTCATTTTAATTTCTCTAATTACTAATAAGACTGATCAACTTTATGTTCATGGGACATTTTATTTCCTTTTCTATAAAATACTTGAGTCATTTTCCTATTGAATCATTTAATTCTTTGTACACATTTTTATAAATTCTTTACATATCATGAAAACCAATCTTTTTCCAATCATATATTCTGCAAATGTCTTTTCCCAGGATGGAGCTTATTTATTTTTTTTTACTCCCTTTGTGGATGGAAACCCTTGATGCAAGAGTTATTAAATTTATCAATATTTTCTTCTGTGGATCACATGCTTTTGTGTCTTATTTAATCAATAATATGCTACCATGAAGCAGTGAAGACAGTCTCTTGTTTTCTGAATTTTTTCATTTTGCCTTTTGCATTTAAGTTTGTAAACAGCCTGAAACTTATTTTTGCTTACTCGCAAGTTGTGACCTGATTTTATCTTTTTCTTTGTGGATAGTCCATTTTCCTGGTGTCTGTGATCTTTAGTGAAATCGCTTATTTTTTGTACTGTTCTTGTCTAGTTTTCTACTTGATGCCAAGGTTGAGTTAGTCACATAAAATTAATCACTATATACCTCTTCTTTTTCTGTTCTTTTAGGACAGGAATTCGTAAGACTCAGTCTTTTTTCTTCAGTGTTGACTGGAGATTGAACCCAGGCCCTTTGGGCTGAACTACATCCTTAATGCTTTTTTTTATCATGAAGTTGCCCAGATTGGACTTGAACTTGCAGTTCTTCTGCCTCGGTCTCCTAGAGTACTAGGATTCCAGGTGAGTGTTACCACACAGGCTAACCACCTGTTTGTAAATGTTTTCTTTTTTGAAACACTGCCTTACTGACTCCTTTTTTCCCCCTGATTTCTGTAAGTTAGTGTCTACATTCACTTTCACTCAGTGGTAGAGTGTATAGTTGTAAAAGAAACTGTATGGCTTACAAAACCTAAAATATTTTCTATTTAGACTTAAAAAGAAAGATCTAAGCCAGGCACCCAGGTGCAGGCCTGTAATTCTGACTGCTTGGGAAGCTGAGACAGGAGGATGGAAAGTTCAAAGCCAAATTGGCGAGACCTTGTTTCATGACAAAAGCTTAAAAAGGTCTGGGGATATAGATCAGTGGTAAAGTACTTGCCTAGCCTGTCCGAGGCCTTGGGTGCAGTCCCCAGTACTGAGGAATAAGAGATCTAGCACATGTTCAGTTTTCGTAAATGTTCCTTACATGCTTAGAAAAAAATGTGTATTTTCACATTTTGGGATACGACTTTCTTCTATACCTATTAAATGCATCTTAGTTGTTAAATTATTCTAATGTATTATTTACTTGCTTAATTTTTATGCCATTCAAATGTATTATTTTGTTTTAACTGCAGGATAGCTATTAAAATATTTCACAATGAGGTTTGGGCAGATAGCTCAGTGGTTGAGCTCTTGTTAGTGTGGGCAAAGCCCTGGATTCAAACCTTAGCATGAGAAAAAACATAAAACAATAGCAAAATGAAACAAAGTGCAAATTCAGTATAATGATATTCTCTATGGATTTATGTTAGCTTTTGGTTTTGCATATGTTGAGAGTAACTTGTTTTAAAAGGATTGATCTCTTAATTTTTAGCTGGTGACCCTTTTTTAAAAATAACTATTGAGTCCTAACTTATCTCACATTAACAGATTTGGTTAATACTTTCCTGCTAAATATTTTTCCATCATTCCACTCTCAAGTCTTTCTTATTCTTATATTTTAAGTGTGTCTTTTCTTTTTGGCAGGGGTGGGGATTGGGGATCTTGTCCCTGTGAAGGTTCCCAGGTATCCAGACTGAGGCCCCAAGAGCCCTAGAGAGTTCAAACCACCCTTGTCCCTTGGCATGGATGGGGGACTGTTTTAGGCCCTCCTCGTGGGTACCAAACTCTGCATGTGCTCAAGAGCCTTCTAGAAAATGGAATAGCACTGCATTTTCACAGAACCTGTGAGCACTGCCCGGCATGCTTCACAGTATCTCCGGTCTCCTCAGGATACCTCATACAATGTGCACATTACACGAACAGTTATTTTACTCAGCCATTTAGGGAGGAATGACAAGAAGAAGTCTGAATGTATTCAGAACAGATGCAGTGTGTTTTTTTTTTTAAAGTCTCTGGACGATGGTTGGCTGAATGCACGACCTGGAGGCTGAAAGCATCCGTGGTCTGATCATGGAGAAAGCACCCATGTCAAGCTGCATCCCTTGTTCTTATGAGGTCTCCAGAAGCCTAACAACCTCTTCTTCAGCCTCGGGATTCACACAGAGAGACATCCACGGGCCTCGATTTGCTTAGCACGCGGTCTGCAAGGCCTGGGGAGCACGGTTCCTGCAGCCTCTCAGTGTGTGCAGGACGGGGAGGAAGGGGCTGACTGTCCAGTATCTCAACGGCAGGCCCTCAGCGGCTGGCTCTGATGAGAGCCATGGAGATCTCACCTGTCATTTCCCTCTGTGTCTATAGCAAGCTCTTGTTTTCCTTTCTTGCTTCTTTTCCTAGTTCTTAGCTTTTATATTCTATTTTTTCAGTAATTATTTGAAATTTCCAACTTGCTGTTTACCGCCCTGTGTGGTTAGTTTTATATATTATTTTGAAAGGTGTTTTGGGTGACAGTAACAGTTTCACTGGTGAACTCTGCGTGAGTAGATTGCTCACCATAAGATAGGTGAGCCACATCTCATAGGTGGACACCCAAATAGAACCGAAAGATTGGCCGCTCCCGGCAAGAAGGATTTCTCCAGCAGACGGTCTTTATGCTGGGGCAGGGTTGGATCTGCCTGGTGTCCAGCTGCTGGTCCACCCTGCAGACTGTGGACCCCAGCCTCATATTCTCGTGAGGGTATGATAGTAAACACCGCGGGCACTATGTGTATTCTTGTGCATACACACGGCAAAGTTTAATTCACAAGTCAGTGCAGTAAGAGGCTGACAATAAAAACTAATGGCAAAATAGGAAATTATGACAATATGCTGCAATAAAAGTTATGTGAACATGGCCTTTCCTGCTCTCTCAAAATGACTTTCTGTGCTGCACTGCATTTTCTAACTATGGCTTGTGTGGGTACTTGAAACTGTGGAAAACAAAGCCTCACACGAGAGGGAACCAACACACACACACACACACACACACACACACACACACACACCCTATTGGTTATGTTTGGTGGCGAATCCTGTCCAGCACACTTCTTTTCCTTAATTTTGGTTATTCTTCTGCTACTGATTTATATTCTTTAAAATCTCCTTTGGCCACTGTAAGATGGAAAGTTGGCCATTGTTCTTCCATTCACATGGATTTAGTCAATCGTAGATTTTTTGTTACTTTTATTAACAATACCAATTAGGTTTTATATTAATGTCTTGCTTTGGTCTATAGTAAGTGCATTAATACAGCTATGACGGTTTCTTACTCAGTTTTGTTTCTGTTCATATCAGAGTCTCAGGCTATAGTTACATCTTCCTGTAGTAGTGGCTTTCCAAATTGTCCTCACCCAGTTCCAAATGTTAGGATTATTGGAAAGCAACAAGGCACCAAGGAAGTTTCCAGGTTCGCTTTGTAATTTATTGTTTTAAAACCTGATCAAGTCACTCAGATTCTCTAAGCTCTACTTACTGAATAATGTAATATTTGAAAACTTTGCATTTCTGAGTAATACAGATGGTCATTTGAAATAGTGATGTATTCGAGTGTAAAGTGTGGCACTTTTCAGTTGCTCAGTCACTTTGAACCTCAGTTTTCTTGAACTGTTTTACAAAGCTGACATAAGAATCAAATAAAGTGGCTTGTTAAGCACAGAGAACAGTGCTTAGAGCCTAACAGGGTCTACACAAGCTTATATATTGTTCCATTGCTATTACCATTAGTGTCTTACTCTTTTAATCATTTCTTAATTCAGTAGCGATTACTTAATTCAATGTGTCAGGCACTGTCTTAGATACTTAAGAAGCATCAGTGACCAAAACAGAGTAATGTGATCAGGTGGAATTGGTGTTCTAGTGGAATTACTACTGTGGACGGAGATTGGCTGTGATCAGATGCTTTGTAAGCTGTAGTAGCCATATCAAGCTGTCTCAAAAATGTTTTCCAGGTGGGGTACACTCCATCTGCAGGTTCATTGGGTGCTTTTTCCGGTCTTGGCTGGACTTGGTCACATCTGGGGTTTGTGGGCTGCATCCGCTGTAGGTTGATCATGGCAGGGATGAGTAACACAGGGCAACTCAGACCCTATGTTCTTGCCTCCAGTGCACTAGCCCAGGAATGTTTTCATGACCACGGCAGAGGGATGAGAGCAAGAGTGGAGGGTGTTTTGGGATGACAGGTGATTTTCCAGCCTTTGGAGCATGTTTGCCAACATTCCCTTTGCCAAATCAGGATGGTTGGCCAACCTGGAGCGAGAGTGAGAGGGCACAGTGTCAGGTTACAAAGATCCTGGATATGGGAGAGGAAAGAGTCAGAGCCATCAAGGAATCGATCGACACCATTGATGCAGCTTGGTATACTGACTCCATGCAGGTATGAATGCACACATAAGAACTCTCTTCTCAAGACTAGTCTATAAAATAAAAATGAAGTAGTACTGACATTCACTTCTAAGTGCGTGATTTTACAAGACATGTACTGGCAATTCTGTGCAGCGTGGCAGTGGTCTAAAAACTATTAAAGAAACTGGTTCCAAAGGCTTGGCTGACTTGACAACAGAGTTTGTGGACCACATAGATATTTGACCCCTACCCTGTGAGGTTGCAAGAAAGAAGTGGTGAAGATCAAAGGCCTAGGTTTGCTCAGGTAGCTGTGGGTTGGGCTGGCAAGTGGGAGTGAGGTGTGTGCTGTTTCCAGAGGTCAGGGCCAAATGAGGGGTCAGGAAGTTCAACCTTGCAGGAGAACTTAATAGGTAGCCTGAGTTCCAGGAGCCCGTGATGTCACCTTGATACTGAAGCAACTCTTTGGCCCAGATGGCAATGTGGGATGTTTAGAACCTAAACTTGGGGTCAGGAAAATGCTTGGTTGGAGAGAGGGACACAGAGGAGGTAGATAAGGACAGTGGCGGTTGTCTTGTAGAGGGGTCACTTGGTCTTCATACTCACCTAGGTTACTGTCGTCCTGTAATGACTTCACGTGTCCTTGTGTCCCCTAGTTCCCTACCTAGCTTATCCACTCTCCTGGGAGTTAGGCTGCTGTACCTCCCTGCCACTGCTTTCCAGAATGGAAGTTTTAATGCTGCACCTCTGCACAGTGTGTTCCCTGGGAACTTTACTAGGTCTTTGATGAGCAGCTAGGAGACATTGTGATTCAGATTTCTGCTTTTTTGCTCAGTAGCCCATACACTGGAATAAGAACCTACTCTCCTGCATTGTCTCTGAAGGTTCAGAAGTTCTCTTGCCTTGTAGTCCTCTCAAAAGAAACATTTTGCCAATATAAAAATGTTACGCATATAATTCTTTATTTTCCACCTCCAGTAATGAAATTCTCATCATCTTCATGGAGGTTGTATCTTGGCTCAATATTTGACCAGACCAAGGGCCAAACCAAGATGGAAGTATGTGTAAGAGGCATCACTGCACTGTGTTCTTGTTGAGGCAGACTTGTCACACAAGAGACAAGCGGGATAGGTCCCCGCTTGGAATTTCCATAGCTAAGTTAATTATAATTTAGGCTAAACATGGACTATAGTCAAATCACAAGTGTCCTATGGCTGGATTGCAGCCATCAGAGTAGAAGTAAAATAACAATATCTCCAGACTAAAAGGCAAAATTCTTTGGTAAAAATGTTGAGCATCTCCTCCTTACTCTAATTCTTAAGCTGAAGTCTTAAACCTCAGTACCTCAGAGTATAATCTTATTTAGAAACAGTTGTTACTGGTATCATTAATTAAGATGCAATCCTATGCAGTAGGATGGGCCCCTAATCAAATATGATTGGTGTCCTTATTAAAAGGGGAAATTTGGAAACAAACACATAGGGAGAGTATCTTGTGAAATTTAGTGTTGTACTGCCATGAGCTAAGAAAAATATGAGCTACCAGAAGCTGGGGTGCACAGAAGGAGCCTTTCCCTTTGGATTCATGGCTTTTCTGATGCCTAACCTGGGATTTCTCTCCTCCAGAGCTGGGAGACAGTACATTTCTGTTGTTTCAGTCACTTAGAATGTAGTACCTTGCTATGGCAGTGCTAGCAAATGACTTCATTACCCCAAAGCTATGGACATTTGGCTGATGCTGGCTGTTGTGCTTACCAGAGGATACTCAATGGATGGGCTGTGGGTGGTGGATCCACAAACTGCCCTTGGAAACTCATTTTTAACAGAGCAGCTGTCCCCTGCCTGTCAGTGTTCATCAGTCCTGCAAAGGAATACGGCATTTGTGGGTGCCGTCAGTACCTCCTCCCAATCTTTCTTACCACATGAGAACTTCCAAGCCACTGTATGTGTTGACTGCTTTTTGGGGAGGATTGTACTCAGCCAAATAAGAGCTATGTGAGCTGGGAAACTAACCGTCTCTGCCCTCCTTTACTCTGAAACCTTAACGAGGTCTAATTCTGAGACATCAGTTGTGCCCCAGAGCTCCCTACGGCTCAGGCTGTGACAAGACTGCAGCAGAAACCAGACCTCTGTTCAGTTCCTTCCTTGATCTCTCCTTCTCTCTTGTCCTTCTGAGCGCTGAGCTTCCATAAAGCCCTGTCTCAGGCTGTGTTCCTGGGATACCTGACTTTACACCTTAGACCTGTTAATCCTTTTCTTCAATGGTTTGAGACTAGAAGGGGACAAGGAGGACGAGAGAAGTGTTTGGGAGTCGGGCTACGGGTAAGTGAGGACAGGTGCTCAGGTGCGGAAACCTGAGGTGTGAGGTGGTGGAGTTCGCTCAGGGGATACCTCTCTTTCACCTGCTGTTCCTGTAGTGTCATCAGTCAACAATCCCGCCTGTCTTTGTGATCATTATGGGTGTATTGAACTTGTTCCCATAGCCATCTTCTCACTGATTCCATCCTGAACTTTCCAAGGGCCGGGTGGGTGAGAAGACTTGTGAAAGATGCCCTTTCCCAATCAGATGAGTGACAGGAGCTTGTCTGACCAGGGTTTGCTCCTCCAGAAATGGCCTCATCTGCCCTTGTTCTTGGCACTGGAATACAGTAAGACCCACTCCACCTGCACAGGAGCCCTGGGTGACCACCTTACCTCAGGTGAACCTCAGCCAGAAAGAGCGGAGGAGGCAAGGCTGGGTGACTCAGCCACACTGGGTGCATATGTTGAAAGAGAAATAGAACATTTGGGATTTAACAAAGGCAGCAGAGTGCCTTAAGAAAAATGAGATGCAGACAAAAGTCTGGTTAAGAACATTCTGGAATGTGTGTGCGTGTGTGTGTGTGTGTGTGTGTGTGTGTGTGGTGTTTTCTTGTCAGTGATCTCTTTCACCATATAACTTGTCTATCTGCTATTACAGATTGAGTAAAAGCTCATTTATATTTAAATTTTATATAAAGAAGTATAAACTGGATCACTGAAGGAAAATGGGTGGCTCTTGAGACAATAGTGCTAAATGAAATAAATCAGGCATAGAAAGTTAAATATCACACGGTTTCCTTTATATGAGAAACCCCAAATATAAATAATTTAAAGAGCAAAATAATGGAGAGATGGTAAGAAAATAGGGAGGCTGACTCTTTGTAGAAGAAAAGAGAATCTGAGCAAGGAGGGATGGGGAGGGGAGTAGTGGGGAGGGAAGGATGGTAAAAATGATCAAGGCGTGATGTGTGTATGTACCAAGTTCCCCAAATGAATGTAATTATTATGTATCATGAATATGCCAATATTAAGGAAAAAAGGTAATATGAAAGCACAGCTCCAAATTCTGGTTCAAAAAACAGTTAACATCCATAGAATTAGATCAATTTTGCATGACTCTATCTGGTAATTCAAGTAAGATTTTTGAAGATAAATATGCAAAACCACAAAATTTGTTATGTTCCTACCACCTTTTATATTGTTATTGTTTTGGGCTCTTATAGTTATTTATTTGTTGTTTTATTTTTCCAATAAGAAAGGATAGACGTACATGTATAAGCTTATATATGCTTAGAACTTCACTAAAGAGTTTACAAGAATTGATTTTAGTATGTGTGATGGTCTGAACATCTACACTGAAGAAAATGAGACACCATGGTAGCCATTGATGATTTCCTATCATTTTGTTTCAAAGTCCAATAGTGCTTTTATTCTTGGTTTTGATTGATTTTAGTCTGTTTTTAATTATTTGATTTCATTATGTATGAAGGTATGGACAGCTATTTTTTAAAAAATGAGACGTTATGGTAGCTATTATTGATTTCCTAGTGTATGGTCTTGAAAGCCCATAAGGCTCTCATTCTTTTGATTGCTTTTATACTATTTTGATGTGTATTAACTCATTGTGTGTGAAGGTATGGACAACTATTTTGAAGAAAACAAGAGTCAATACGGTAGCCACTGTTGATTTCCTGCTGTCTTGTTGGGAGACCCTGTGTTATTTACACTGTTTTGCTCTGCTCTGCTTTGTTCTGTTCTGTTTTGTTTTGTTTTGTTTTGTTTTATTCTCTTTTAAATAAAAGAATTCTGGTTCAGAGGTATACACATTGTGAAAAAGTACTCTTACTTTTACCCTGTTCCCATGCATTTCTTCTGAGGGGACAACCTTTGTGTAGTCCCCAGTGATCAAGTGCTTCATGCATTTATAAATCCATGCACATATGTACCACACAAGTGACAGAAACAAACAGGTTTCTCTCGTATGTCTTGCTTTTGCACTTGCCATTATGCCTCAGAGTTCATTTCATGTTAGTGACGGAGGCCTCTGTGTTGTTTTTTCACACTTAACTCTTATTCCACAGTGTAGATGTATAAACACAGTTCAGCAGACCCTTTCTGGATCCCTAGGTGGCCTCTAATTTTTTGGATGACATGAACAGCCTTTATTGTTTTACTGTTTCACATGTGCGAGTATCTATGAGTTACAGGCTTAAGATTTTTGTGTTAAAAGCACGTGCACGCACACACACACACACACACTAACTTTGATATGTCCTGCTTGTCTGCCTTCCACGAAGGTGGCACAATTTAGTCTCACTTGCACTGTGGGTGAATGTCTATTTATTTACACCAGGGGTGGACAAACTGTCTCTGCCTATTTTACAAATAAAATTCTGTGGGAACACAGCCCAGGTTGATTGTCTAACCTTTTGTAAAAGATTTTACTCTTATTCACAGTAGCCAAGTTATGGAGATAGCCCAAGTGCACAGTGACGAATAAAGGAAACGTGGTGCCTGTTCACAGGACAGCACCCTTCAGCCCCACTGGAGAACCGGGGCTTGCCATTTGCAGCAACGTGGGTGGATCGGGATGACACTGTGCTAAATGAAATGGGCCCGACACAGAAAAAGATACTGAGCGATCTCAGTTACGTGTGGACTGTAACAGGCAGACGGACAGAGAGACAGAGAGACAGACACACAGACACAGACACACACACACACACACCCTTAAGAATAAATGGTGGTTACCAAAGATGAGGTGGAAGAGGAAGGAGATGGAGAAACATAGGTGAGAAGACCGTGTCAGATGTGCAGGATGAGCAAGTCTAAAGATGTAAGGTGCAGTATTTTCAAATATGCACAATGCAACATTTAAAAACGTAAAATTTGCTGATTGCTGAGCTAAATCCTTTCAACACAGAATAC